>PVLD010020617.1:0-33481 GCA_004027595.1 Dinomys branickii | reverse complement strand
GAGAGGATTAATTGTCTGACTAAATTTGCATGTCTGTATATGGGTTCATATATTTACACTTCGAAGATACCAATGGATAAAGCAATAACCACTGTTGAGACCATGTCACCTTGTCTATAGATTAGTTGTGATTGTACTATTTTTTATGCTAATTGGTGTCTGTTTGTTAATATGTTTTTGTACTTTTATTTTTTTAAAAATTAAAAAAAAAAGCCTGCTCCATGATAAACACCCTTCCCACACCTGTAGGACCTCCAGGCGAGCCTGGCTGGATATGCTGGCACAGGCCTCAGTGCAGCCTGATCTTAGGAAGATGCAGTTGGCAGAACTGGGCTGTGGATTTGAACTATCGGACCACAAAGGCTGAGTTCACCGTCCTGTGACAGAAACGATGCTACTGGCCAGTGTTCTCTGGCCATGAGGGACAGTGACAAGGGTGCCGTGGTGACACAAGAGAGGCCAGAGGACACAGTCCCAAAGTTGAGAGACAGGATGCAGTGAGCTCTCCTGGTAGGGTCCTGTGCATGCTGAGCAGAACCACTCAAGGTAACCAGAATCGTCCGGGTGAGAGCCAAAGGCAAAGCTCAGCTCTCTGGAAGATGGGGCTCCATGGAGATCAGGCGAAGAGCTTGAAGAATGGCCTGTCAGCTGAGGTGGCTTCAGAGGTGGAGGGTGAAAGAGGAGGAGGCCGGAGGCTCGTGGGCCCAGGGCACAAGTGAACCTTTGCACTATGCTAACAAGACTGGGCTTCCTGCTCTTTCTGATCAGTGCAGAGCTGTGAAAAGGTTTCAATCACAGAATCAGTGGGTGAGATATGTGCCTTAGGAAGACAGGTTAGCAACTACACAAAGAACAGATTCAACCGGAGGCAGAAAGAGGACCAGAGACAGGTTAGGAATCCAGAGCAGAGCAAGGAGGATCCAAGCAACTACAGGCAGGGACTTGGGCTTGGGAGACAGAAATGGAAAGGGGATTAGAGAGACATTGAGGAGACAAATGGAGCAGGAGTTGCGGGGAGGAGGGAACGGTCTCCCCAGGTTGCTCTGGCCGGAACAAAGCAGCCCTGCGTGGGAAACACAAGCAGTCACAGTTAGGGCCTTCAGGCCCAGGTTCAGCAATCCCTGGATGAATGAAATCAGGGTACCAGTGCCGGAAGAGTCTTGGCCCCTCAAGAGCTGCTGACTTCGCAGCCTTGAACTTCAGTCCTGAAGATGCTGGAAGCTTGGACTGCTCACCCCGCAGCAAACAAAGCCACAGTCCTTCGACAGAGATGCATCCTGGATGGCTGCGATCATCTGGTGCGTTTCTCTTCCCCCCTGGCCCCAAGCTCCTCCAGTCCTGGCAGCGGCGGTGCTCTCCAAGGCCCCCAAACAGCAGGTTTGGTAGTGGCTATTATTGTAAATTCAGCTTTTATAGTTGCTCTTGGCAAGAAGGCTGATCTGATACAAGCAACTCCAACTTGGATGGGATTCGGAGTTCTAATTTCAGGGGAGTCTAATTCAATGATATATTAAATGACTTCCGCGCCATCGACAGTTCTGCAGGGGTATGAATGAAAATGTGAAATGAGCACTTGGGGTTGCCAGGAAGGTTGAGGGGAGTTTTAATAATAAGGGGTATTCTTCAGTAGCCAAGTGCAATGTCTCTCAAGAGAGACTGCTTGGGTTTGAGTTTAGAATCTGTTTCTTAAACTCAGGCAACTTATTGAACTCTTCTGTGCCTCAGGGTCCTCATTTATAAAACAAAGGTGAAAGACACTCATTTTCTGGGATTCTGTGAAAATGGATGGCATAATACTGAAGTTGGCGGAGCAGCACTGCCTCACACTAAGCTCCTCATCAATGCCAGTGCAGCTGTTATGCCCCTTGCCCAGAATATCAGCAAGGAAGAGTTGCCACTGAGCCTATTTTGTAAATACAGGAGAGGAGAATATGAGTGTATGTGAAGATGTGTGTATGCATGTGCATGTGTGTGCTTGTGTGTGTGCGTGCGTGCGTCCGTGTGTGTGTGCGTGTATGCGTGCATGCACGCGTGCGCACGTGTGTGTGTGTGTGTGCTGATCAGGAGTGACAGAATCCACTTGGTGCTGATCTACATAATTCGAGGTAAGGGAACAATGTTAGTTGGCTGCTGGTATGACAGGGAGAAAGGAAGGAAGGTCTTCAAAACCAACAGTGCCAGAGACAGGGAAGAACCAATGGCCAGAGCAAGGCTGGGAGGGAGGAGCGAGTGAGCTCACAGTCCAATGGGTAATTTAGGACTAGAGTCCAAGGGACCTCAGAGTTTCACATTTGGTCCCTGGAGAGAGAAGAGGGCTAAGGACTAACAGACCTCTCTTGGTAGGGGTAGAATTAACTAGAAGATGAGGGGATCAGAGGCAGGACAGAGCAGCCTGGCTGAGGCCAGGGGCTCATCAGAGATCCAGCACCCAAGCCACAGGCAAAGAGAGGACTCCAAGGTGTTGTGGTAGAGCACATCAGTCAGAACATGAGTTCTGTGACACAGAGAAGCCACAAGGAAGCAGGGTCTCCTAAATAAGTTTCATTTTACAGTTTTTTTCAGTTCAATCTTGATGCTACCTAGCATGTTTGAAAGCACCAGGATAATCCCAGAGGAAAATCCTCTTTGCAGAAAGAGGAAGAATGGAGAAACTTCTACCTAACTTATCCACCCCACCCACCTACCCGTCATGCATTCTCACGGCTCTCATGACAGGAAATGTGTTAAGACATGGAGATAAAGAAGAAGCAGCGGACCTCTCTCCAGAAACTCTTCTAACAGAAAGGTAATTGCATGGCCTAAAATATAAGAAGTATGTGTAATTCTCTAAGGCAGATAAGTGTGGCAGCTTTACACACCAACACTTTCTAGAAGAGCTTAAAGATATACACTAGTGTTTTTCCATGTGTCACTCACACACCATAAGCAGGTCACTCCCTGCACCCTGGGAGGCCCAGGAGCCCTCTTCCTGCTTGGTCTGGTCTCCCTCATCTGTAAAAGCTGGAGCTCAGATTACATGGGCCTGTGGCCTCTCTCAGTCAAGTGACCCTAAGGTTTTCTCCTCAGGAACCCTGAAGTCCAGATCTGACCACGGTTCCCACCCAGAGCCTTGATGGCCAGCATCACAAAAGGGAGACTTCAAGCACTGGGCTGGGAATGAGGCTCCCAGTAGGCCCTTGCTGGGAGGGTCTGGCGGCCCAGACGTGTAGGCTCTTGAATGATTAGGGTGTGAGGATTGCTACTCAGCTTCAGGCTCAGTTTCTACAGTTCAATAAATCTGGCTTCTCGCTTAAGTGGCGCAGAAGGGAAAGCAGGAAATGAGGAGGCGGGAGACGTTTCACCAGGGAAGAGGAAGAGCAACTGCTTGCTGTCCTCCCCTCTTTGATCTCAGCTTATTCTCATTCTCCTCTTGGCTGCACCCTGCATTGATCTCAAATGTGTTATGTGCATGGCCCCACATGAATTCTGGGGTGGGCTTCTTTCCACACGGTCGAGAGCTTCCTGACCCGTGCAGAAGTATCTGAGGCTAATGTAGCTTCAGTTGTCCTTTAGCTTTCCTGTGCTCTTGGTAACATATCAAAAAAGTCATTGCCAAGACCAACATCATAAAGCTTTATCCCTGTGTTTTCTTCTAGGAGTTTTACAGTTTCAGACACTACATTCCAAACTCAATCCATTTTTAGCTGAGTTTTGTGTGTGGTAGGAGGTTGGGTCTAGATTCACGGTTCTGAATGGAGATATTTGTCCTCCCAATGCCATGTGTTGAAGAGACTTGCTTTCCCTCTTGTGCGTTCTCGGCTCCCCTGTCAAAGCTCCATTGTTCATGTGTAGGGGCTTATTTCTGGGGTCTCTGTTCTGTTCTACAGGTCCGTATGTCTGTTTCTATGCCACTATCACTCTATTCTAATTATCATACCTTACTAATATTTTTTGAAATAACAAAGTATAACTCCATAACTTTGTTCTTATTTCTCAAGGTTGTTTTGGTTATTCAAGGTCTCCTATAGTTCCATATGAATTTTAGGGTATTTTCTACTTTTGTAAAAATTATCGTTGAGCTTTTGATAGAGACTGCATTGAATCTGTAGATCACAAATGGGAGAACATCTTTACCAACCAGTAGGGGGCTAATATCCAAAATTGTGTCAACCAGTGTTTCCATTGCTGGAACATAATACCCAGCACCTACAATTTAAAGGTGGAAGAGAGGTTTACTTTAGCGCATAGTATCAGGGCATTCAGTCCATGGCCAACTGGCTCCAAGGGAAAAATATAGCAGAAGGGTGTGGCCAAACAAGCTGCTTAGTCCACAGTGTCTGGGAATCAGAGCAGGGGCCAGTGCCAGAGAGGAAGGGCCCGGGATTCAGATCTAAACCCAAGATTGCACCTTCATGATCCAACCAGGCAGTGAATGGATGGGTAAAGCACATGTGTTTGTACATACAAGTGAATGTTATTCAGCTTTAAAAAGATACTGCTGGGTGCAACAGCATGGATAAACCTGAAGAATATGTAGGTTAAGTGAAGTAAGCCAGATTCAGAAAGATGAGTGTTGCATGGTGCCATGAAGTATATGAAAGAGTTGAGCTCAGAAATGTACAGCAAGATGGTGGCTGCCAGGGTTTGGCGGGAAGGGAGGTGGGGAGTTGCAGTTCAAGGGGAATAAAGTTCCCATTGTGCAAAATGATAAGTTCAAGGCCAGCCTAAACTGCAGAGTGAGACCTTGTCTCAAAAAAATATGGGTAAATTCTAGCAGCCTGCTGGACAACTCTGTACCTGTAATTACAACACAGTATTAGCCAACTTCACAAATTTTTAGGAGGGTGGATCTCATGTTAAGTGTACACACACACACACACACACACACACACACACACACAAATATCACCCCTGGTGTGATTGTCCAGGGGCATCTACCTTGTTCTGGAGATGTGAGTAGCAGCTGAGCTTCCTTGCAGTGGAAGGGCTGTCCTTGTGGGGTGAGTGTGCCACATGACTTCCTCACACACGCTTTTCATTTTTGTAGAATGTGCTCTCATGCATACCTTCCTACCTGAATCTCGTCCACCCTCAGGTTCTGTCCATTTGGCTCCATCTCTGCAGTCAACAATTTGTATTAATTCCTCAGAAAGTGAGCTCTGGAGCCAGACTCCATGGGTTTAAACCTTGGCTCTACCACTTAGGAGCATTGTGCTGCCTTGAAAGTTAGTTATACCCTCCTCATCTCAGTTTCTCACTTATAAAATGAGGACAGTAATGGTACCTACTGCTTAGGTTGGTCTAGGATCTAACAGTCCACTGCTCACAGCAGTTTCTAGCTCAGAGTCAACATCACTGCTTCCCAGGGCTTCTCCTCACCCACACACTTGCATCTGATCCTGCCTGCGATGACCTTCTGTGATTCTCCTGGCTCCTTGGATAAAGACCATGATCCTCATGAGACTAAATGATGAGCTGTAAGTGGCTGGAGTGCTCGTCTAGTCTCTCTTCCATGCTCCACTCTACTCTTCAGCTACACTGGATTCCTCTGAGTTCCACTGTGCTCTAATCCATCCATCTGCCTGCCGCCACAGAGTCCCTGAACCAGCTGGCTCCACAGCCTGGATATGTCCTCAACAACACCCTCCCACACCTCAGATACTGTAAACACCTGTCCCGAAGAAAGCACCACATTAATTTCTTAGGACTACTGGATGGCGTAACATAAAGGACATTTCCTCTGTCACAGTTCTAGAGAACAGAGTACAGAATCCATGTGTTAATGGGTTTGGTTCCCTCCAGAAGCTGGAAGGAGAATTTTTTCCATTCCCCTCTCCCAGCTTTTGGCAGCTGCTGGCTACCTATGATGTCCTTGGCTCGAGGCTTCCAGACACCAATCTCTGCTTTGGTCTCCAAGTGACTTTGTTTTCTGTGCCTCTGGGATTCAAACTTCTCCCTCTGTTACTCTTATCTAATGATTTCAGCTTAAAGTCCATAACATAATTAAATCTATTTCTAAAAACAATCATACTCATGGATCCTGGGCTCATGAGGCGCACTTATCTTTTGGGGATCTCACCTCTCTGCCAGAGCTGAGCCCCTGCTCATGATGCCTCCCAACACCCATTGCAGTCTCTCTCCCCGCTAGGGCTCCCTGTAGCCAGAGATTATGCTCATAGTTCCCGTGGGACTGCTCTGTTCCTGCTGTTCGTGTGCTTCTGTGACAAGCTGTCCTCTCACACCTGTAGCTTCCTCCCACCCCAAGCCACAGCCAGTGTTAGGCACACAGTGGGCACTCAGTGTTAAACAAATATTATGAACATTATTTTAAAAATACTTAAAGACAGGGAAACAACCCCCAATATAGTGTTAAATGAAAAAAATACAACCCATAAAAATCTGTATACACAGACAGAAAAATTCTGAAAGGAAAATATGCAAACCAAAATGTTAACAATGATTATAGCAGATAGCAGAATTAAAGGTCATTTTAATATTCTTCTTTCTGCCTTCTGCATTTTCTATTTTTATACAGTGCATTTCTTTTACATGCTATCTACCTTATTTTCTACACAGACACGTGGTCCTGATAACATTTAAGAATTCCCAGGAGAATGACTTTAGAAATATCACCACCTAGCCTTTCTGGCATGTAAAGTACAAGGAAATAGAACAAATTGCATTTTGTTCCTTTGCTAACACGTGAGTCTGGTGATTCTCGACAAGCCCTTTTGTGAGTTTTAGGAAGTCATGATCATTTTTCCCTGACAGCGCTGGGCTCAGAACGATGAACCTGTTGTTCATACCGGATCCAGCAAGGTCCTAGTCCTGATACTCTCTGGTGTGAAGACCATGGTCCTACACCACCACAGCACAGGCGTGCTGCACGCACAGCAGCTAAAGCCCAGCTCCTCTGGATGCCTTTGCCTTTCAATACACGGGAGGGAAAAACTCATAGAGCTGAGACTCAAGACCATACTGCATGGGTGAGCGAGGCGTCCCACCGTGGGCTGTGTTTCCCCAAAGCAGCATCTGGCTCCCGAGAGACCCCTCACATCACCTGGAGTGGGAGGAGCCCTGAGAAGGGCACAGAGTTAGCTTTGGCAGTGGCACCACTGGACTTGGCCCAAACCTTCCCTTCTGGGAGGTGGAAAACAGGAACCTCAGGCCCAGGATGTCCCGGCAGGATTGCTAATGGGTTGTAACAGTGGTTTCTAAGCTTGGCCAATCGTGTTACCTGGGTAATAAAAATCGTTCAAAATGTCAGCTCCTGGGTCCCACCTCCAAGCAGTGGGATGGTGCTCACCAAGGGTGATTCTGATGCAGGATTGGTTGGGAGCCAGGTGAGAATAAGGCAGAAGGAGCCGGGCTGGGTGCACAGATACACAGCCAGTTGTATCACTATGGCAAACCCTAACCCTACGACGCACGCAGCTCCTCCCCTCACCTCCGTCCAGGTCAAAGGACTGAGGACCACAGTTCCCATGGGACTGGCCAGGAAAGGACCCTCTGTACCCAGAAAGGAAACCCAAACCTGAGGGGCACTGGCAAAGGGGAGCACCCAGAAAGCGCCTGAGAAAACAGGAAGAGAAGTGACAGGATTGCCACATAGGAAAGGAAAGCTGAGCACATGTGCCATCGCTGTAAGTGAGACCGCGCATAGAACACACAGTTGTCAGGTGTGAGGAGTGCCTTGGGCGTGGCAGTTGAAGCACAGCTTATTTTTGTGGTAGAATTCTATTGGTATTTTCATTATAGTTCACATACTATCTCCATTGCTATCTTTTAGGTTTTGAAAGGAAGTACACAAGCACTTCCTCACTTCTTGCTTGAAGTCAGCACCACAGGGACTTCACCTCTTCCTTCTGCCACCTTCGAGGCTGCAGTTCCTCATCTTATGTGAAAACACTGATTTCTTGTATAATACATATTAAGAATGTACAATACATATTAAGAATTTAATCACTTATTTTACAGATACTTTATGTTCCTATTAACTGCACATTGTGTAATATAAGAACCTCCTGAAAAAACAGCAAGACCACTGAGATGTCACGTGTGTCCTACGAAAAGGCCAGGAAAGCCAAAGGCCTGTGCTGTCAGTGTGAGCGATGCCTGGGTATGGAATGTGCTGTTGTCATGTATGCAGACAGCCTCAGGTGTGAGGATGGAAGTAAAGATTTTTTTTTTTTGAAGAGTGTTATTTCCTACTATGTTGTACAACATGCATTTAGCGGAGAAATGAGGTGTCAATAAAATAAAATATCAAACATGTAAGGAGGGCTTAGAATAGATATCAACATTTTCACATCAGCTGTTTACTTGCTTAGAAAACCTAAAAGATAATATTAAAAATAAAAACTTATATGAATTACGGTGAAAGCACAAGCAAAAGTCTACCACAGCAGTGAGCTTTACTTCAGCTGTCACACCCAAGGCAGTCTTCACACTTGACAACTGCATGTTCCAAACACAAGTATTGCTTAGGCTGATAGCTCATATGTTCTGTTTTCCTGTACTTTCTTGTAGGGCACAGTTAACGTCTTTTTTTGTTTTCCTATTGTCCTAGCAGGTCTTTGTGGTGCTGTGCCTGCCTGTCCACATGTCATCTTACCAGTGTGCTCCACAATTTTTTTGCACACTTCCCTGAGCAGAAACATTTTGTTTTTTCTCTGCTATAAATGATCTTTGATGTACTCCAGTCCCAATCGTATAAGAAAATTTCTTTGTGGTATTTTGAATTTGCTGTTTTCTTTGTAAGCTATCAAACTATTTATGCCACATACAGTTAAGATTGAGAACATAACCATTGGCCACTGCCTTGTGTTTCATCTGACATCATAGTTACTGCATAACTCAACAGCAGCATCCACTCCGCCTTTGGTTTGCTGTTGAAAGTCTCCATCTCAGGCTTCTGTTTTGTCCAAGTTTCCTCATCAGTGTTTCTATCATGGTGCAGTGTTGACATCAGCAGTTTCCACTTTGTTTTTCTTTGCTGTATGTGAGGCCAGTTGTCTTGGTTACTTTTCTCTCATTGCTGAGACAAAATACCCAACACCCAGAATTAAGGAAGGAAAGGCTTACTTAGCTCAGTTTGTGGAGGCTTCGGTCCACGATCGACTGGCTCCAAGGCAGGGTGGCACATGACAGAGGGCGAATGTTCATGGCTGGGAAAGATAGCAAAAGCAGCAAGAGCAAAAAGGGGGAAACAGCAGCAAGCAGCCTCTTTCCTTCCTTTACACTGTATTCAGGCTCCCTGCCCCAGGGCAGTGTAGCACTCCCCCCCATAATCCCAGCATTGGAACATGAATCAATTGTAAAGTCTAGAAGCTACCCCATGACTGCATGAGGCTTTCAGGTGACATCCAAACACAAACCATGACACTCATGTTCTATTCTGAAATCCAAAGAGTATACTATATAATTCTGTTTTGAAACTTCAACATTTCATTTGGAATTTCTGCTTTGTTCCTGTGTACAGTTCCTGTGCTGGTCAACCTGTGCTCTGTTAGCAAATGTAACATCAGCTGGAAATTGGTAAACCAATTGTCGAATGTCACATTCCAATTAACTTGGGAGATAGGAGCAAGAAGTCTGTTCACAACATCATATGGTTTATTGCTATATGAACAAGGACATGATGGCTGAGTTCCAGGATAAATGTCTAAATTGAAATCATAATAAGACTTCACATCTACAAGGGCAAAAATTTTCATGCCATATTTCGACCCATCACTTTTCCATAAGTCTTTTCCATTCCTGCAAACACCACAAGAAATCCCTGCTAAGCACAGCAGACCTATGGATGCTTTCAGTTCATCTAGTGAAATGTCGTGATATACCTTCAAATACGGTTATTGACATGTACAGAAGTTTGACTTACACTTCAGCTTTTGTGCATTTCACAGCACCTTGTAGCATTTCATCTGTTACAATGTCCAACATTGAGTGGCAGTGCTGGCATTGTGTCAAATACTTTTCATCCCTGCCAGGACCTTCACTATACTTTTGGACCTAGGTCTAACACTGGATCATTCCATTTGGTTTCAGGGCTATTTTGCAACATTTTGACTACTCAGATATGTCCTCACACTGCTGTTTTCTTTGTCATCTGAGTCAAGGACATCTGCATTCCCTGAGTCTGTGTCAGTCCATTCTTGGTACTGTCACAGGAAACGGCTCAACAGCCAACTCCAAGTCATCACCACCATCACCATCCACACCACTTCTCTGTCATGAAAGCAGGTAGTACCTGACAACTCACTTTGGAACTGTTCAAAACTTGCAAATCTGTTTGTTTTTTCATGTGCCATTGTACTGAATTGGGAGTACTTCTACTAGAAAGATCAGAAGAAAACCCTTTTCAACAAATTCTGGACTGGTGTGGGTCTGTTGGACTCTCTGTGATGCTCTGGTAAATACATGCAAAATCAGCTGGAACATAAGGTGGGTCCAAATCCTGTTTTAACATTTTTGCACATGTGCACACTCCTTGCCACTCGTCATACCAAGTGAGTAAACACATGGATTGCTTCCTATATCCCTCAAGGAAAGGTACTGATATGCACACCCAGTTCCTATGAGGCTAAAATACAAATCTACAGTAAAAAACCTAGAAGATGGATCCACTGGACCTAGCCTTATGCCTTGTACAAAACAAAATCAGAAAATGATCCCGGGAGCTGCAGGGAGTGGTGGATTTTCTTACAACTGCTAAATAAGACTAGGTGCACACATGGAATGATGTGATGCTAGCTATAAGACCTTGCATGAGTGTGCACATGTGTGTGAGGAGTGTGCATCTGGGCAGATGGGGTGTTTGATATTGGTATCAGAGTACACACCTATTTAGCATACAGGGATCACACGGAATGTTGGGAAAGCCGAAGTGTGGCTGTGGGGAAACATGTGCTGGCCCCTGGCTGAGCACGTGCTCTGAGTGGCAGAGGGGTGGCTGTGCTGGGAGAACATATGGGGGTGGGTGTGAATGTATGTGAGGCCACGAGTGTGTCATTGTGTGTGCAGTTGGGTTGCTGTGGGCAGAGAGATGCTGCTGACACGGGTGGCAGCGGCAAGCGTATCCGTGTGTGTGCATACATGTACGTGTGCATGTGAGTCTCTAGTGGAGGGCCTGGGACATGACGCCAGTGTGCAGTGGGGAGTGAGGGCTGTGATTGCTCTCTCCTTGTTTCTCTCTCCCTTTCCACCCTTCCCTGCACTCACACCCCTGTGTGTCTGTTCACCTTCTGCAAACCCTTTTGCAGCCCGTGTCTGTCCCGCACAAGCATGCACTGCGTCCTCCAGGGTGGAAAGCAGCAGAGTGCCAACACATGCATGTGCGCAGGCACAAAGAGGACGGGCATCCTTCCAGCTCTGTGCGGACCGCCAGAGCACGCTGTGATGTGGGAGCGAGATGAAGTCCATTCGGTGTGAGCTCAGGATGGGTACTGCGAGGTGTGGCAGAGTGCAGCAGAGGTGGGGTGTGTGTGTGTGCGTGTGCGTGTGAGTGCGTGCGTGCATGTGTGTGTGCGTGTGTGTGTGTGTGTGTGTGTGTGTGCGTGTGTTCTTTCCAGGAGCTGGGCTCTACCCCTTAGGTCCTCAGGACCCATTCAAGATGTGGTCATTTCTGCTCCGACGCTCCTCTACCCCTGCAGTCCTGGTTCCTTGTTTCTCAGCCGGTAGGGGAGGCTCATCTCCAATTCTCCCTAAGTCATAGTTGTTTAACTGTCTCTCGGTTCTGCTGCTCCAAGGTCAGAACACCTGCTAACGCTCCGCACCAGCTCTAGGGTGGGAGCAGCTCCTGGCCCCTTCCTTCTCCCTAGGATGACCTCAAAGCCCTTTGTCCTAATTTATGTTCAGTTTTCCCTATTTTCACTTTTTTAGAAAAAAATACTATGGGCGCTTTTGGCTTTTAGTTTAGAACCCATCTTTCTTCCTCTTTCTCTGGGGTAGTTAAGTACTTAGAAGAGTCATTGCATTTTGAAGTGGTGTAATGCTGGAACAGGCAACCTGCATAATTTACAGAAGTGTCTCTTCCTGGAAATCTTTAACCAGATGGCTGGCCTGCGACTCTGAGTCCTGACAGTGTTGCGGCGATTTCCTCAGCTCACTTCTTAAAGCTACAGTGTGAAAGGCATTGTCTGAGGGCCTGAGTCAGGATGACACATGGCAGAGAGAAGTATCAAGGAGAAACAGGCCAAAAATATTCTTGATTGAGGACAAAGAACCACAGAGCACAGCACTCAGAGGACAAGTGAGCCTTCCCACTGTCGGCGTCATGTGACCATCGCTCTCATCCTCCCATGGCGGGGAGGTTGGTATGGGAGTCGTCTGCCTCCTCTTCATCTACCTGCAGTACACACTCACAGGGGTGAGGTCACAGCTGCCCCCAGCCCTGGCTGGCAGGGGAAGTGTACAGGACATGAGCCTCTCACACCTCTGTGTCAGACCAAGCCCACCAGTCTCACGGGACCAGTATCAGCTCTGCTTTAAGTTCCTGTCTTGTACCTTCCACATCGTGTTCTGGGCACAGAGCTCAAGAGGTGGGGAGAATCCCCGAGCCCAGCTCTGACCCCAAGGGGCTCAGAGCCCGGGGGACACCCCGAGGCACACAGGTGACAGCAGCCATACTGTGCAGATGAAAGTGGCTGTGAAAGGGGACAGCAGAGGGTGTGGAGCTGACTTGGAGACCAGCGTGGTGTTCCCAGGCAGAGGATTCCAAGGCAGGGACAATGTCCTGGCCACCCCTTGGCAGGGTGGCACACACAACCCCCTGCGGGCCTTGGCTGGGGTGGATCCACTGTTAGCCGCACCGGGCTCCTCTCCCCTCCTGGCCTGAGCCTTGCCTGTCCATCTGGTACTGGACCTGATTCCACTTTGCATGGATCCTTCCCAGGCTGGGAACCTCCTCACCACTCTTTCTCCTCCCCTGAACTCCTGGTGCCTCAAGGAGCTTGTGCCCAGGGAGAACTTCTGATGGTGGCCACTGTTATCCACAAAGCAAGAAAACTCTGAGCACAGCAGGCTCAGTTTCCCTCCTGGGAAGCACAGGTGATGTCCATGTGTCACCCACAGGTCAGAGCAGCACCATGTGGGGAGCCATTGTCAAAAGCAGACAGCGAGGGCTGAGGGCTGAGACCATGCAGGTTTTGTGCTTACTAAATGGGACCTTCAAGAAAGTCATTCAAATCCTCCATGCATCAGTTTACTCATCTGTAAATTGGGAATGATGGGATAGATATGTTCTCAAATTGAGTAAATATACAAGTATAAGACCAATGCCGAAGGCATAGCAAGCCCGAGATAAGTGTTGCCTACTGTTAATTAGCTGGTTCAGCCTCCCAGCCTCTGCATTGTGCTATAGATGGAAGCAAAGAGAATAGAAGTGCCTGTCCTAAGGCCACACAGCTAGTGAGAGGCAGAGCTGTGGCCATCCGGGAGTACCAGAAAACCGATAGGCCCAAGCCCAGTCGGAGGGTCCAGGGGAATGGGCTGCATATAGAAGGGGAGCAGCCAGGCTGGTCCAACTTCCGGTCACATGCGTCCCTGTGAACTGCACCCCACAGGAGCCACTATGCGGAGGAAGATGGTGCAAGTGATTCTGAGCTGATGCCCTTGAACTGGGCTCACCTGGCTCACTGTGCTCACTCTCTTGCTCTGCCGCAACCCAGAGGTGGCCGGCATTTGCCAGCTTAAGAAGCAGCTCCATTTAAAGGCCATTAGTGTTTTAATTTAGAGAGATTGCACCCGTGCTGGCTTCTGCACTCTCACTGAGTACAGGTTCCCCGAGACAGAAGCACCCACTGGCTGGTCCCCTGCACTCACTGGCCCACAGGGAGGGCACTGACCTACAGCTGCCTCTGCCTTAGCAAGGTCCCCTGCATGCTGCAGGTCCTGCTCTTGTCCTGGTTCATGAGCAGCCAGGGAGACAGAAAGCCTTCCTAGTGCCGCCTCTGCCACAAACTTTCTTTGTGATCTTGGGACGCAGCCTCTTTGTAACAGGCGAGCACCATCTGTTTGAAGCCTTTGATGCACTCAAAACCCAGCGGAGAAGGCTTTATTATCGTCTCACATTTCAGAGTAGTAAAGGACTTTGGAAGCTACCCTACTGATAGGCAGAGAAGCCTGGATGCAGAACCACAAGGAAGAGGAAGCAGTGCTGCCTTTGGCCCCCCCGCCCCCTGAGTCTGAACCTCCTGGGGGTGTCCTGGAGTGAGCTCTCCCTCCACATCATCACAACACCCCGTACAGGAGAAGAGCTTTCTCTCTCACACTCTGCAGGGTGATGGTTCCCTATGCCTGTGGATCCAGCCAGCCAGCAGAGGCCTGCTAAGGACAAGTCCTGAAACCTGAACCCATGCCTAGGAAATCTCCAGTCCCTGCCTGGGACGCAGGAACTGGAACCTGTGTGAGCCTGCAGGGCTGGGCAGACGATGGCAAGAATGCTGGTCCTCGCCTTCTGAGAACGTGCCTCAGTGACACATCAGCAAAGTCCCCAGCAGAGCAGGCCCCTGTCCAGGGCAGCTGTCCACACTGCACACAGCGGTCTTCGTGCTCAGCCTTGATCTCTGGCATCCCAGCCACCATGTGCTCTGTGGCACTCCCCCACCAGGACATACTTCCCCCAGGAAGGGCCACGTCTCCTTCTGCTCCCACTCGTGATTCCCAGCAAGCCCTGTGGCCATCTCCACAGAGTGGGCTGGGGGCCACTATCTTTGCATGGGAGCTGGAGACGAGAGACAGCTCTGCTGCAGGGCCCACCAGGACTGCTTGAATTCATTCTGATCTCCAGCAGGTGGCACAGGTTGAGGCCCCAGTGATTCCTGGGAGCAGGCACAGCCCCTCATTCATCTGTGAGCTCCTGCATTCTCAGACCCCTCCAGCCAGTCATCTGGGCTCTGCCATTGTATCAGCTTTGCTGAAACTGTCCCCAGACTGTGGCTCTACCTGCCTCTGCCTCCTTCTGCCCCTCTCCCTCCACAGTGATGAGATCCATGCATCAGTTTACTCATCTGTAAATTGGGAAGGATTAGATTTGTTCTCAAATTGAGTAAGTCCACAACAAGTATAAGACCAATGCTGAAGACGTAGCAAGCCCTAGATAAATGCTGCCTACTGTTAATTAGCTGGTCCGACCTCCCAGCCTCTGCACAGTGCTATAGATGTCCAATCTCCAGTCCCTGCTGACAGCTGCACCTCCTCCCTCTCTCTCCCTCTCCTCCCAGCACTGCTCCCTTTTTTACTTCCAGGACACATGCCAGCTCACCACAAGGAGAAGTGAGGCTTTGGGGAAGGGCTTGGCTCCACGCTGGCACTCACGCTGGCTCAGACGCTGGGTCACACTTGAAGCCTGGCAGAGTCCTCCACCACAGAGCAGGCAAGCCTTGTCTGAGAGCCTCAGCTGTGCATCTGTGCCTGACATGCCTCGGAGGGGGATGATGGGAAGGGAATGTGGTCCAGGCTTCTCTGAGGTCAGGATCACCTTTCGTACTGGCCCTCTTTCCATCCTTCTCACCGCCAGGACCTTTGCACTTCCTGTGCCCTCTGCGGGGAGGATTTTCCTTTTCTCCACTGAATGCCTGACCCCCCCCCTCAGGTCTCAGCTCAGGGTCACTTCCCAGATGGACCTTGCTGGTCACGGAACCCCTCACATCCTCAGCACAGGCTACTCGTTCTCTTGGTAATGCACCAATTACATGTTGGATTGACCTCGTGTGTTTATTTATTTATATTTTCTCTTATTGGTCTGCAACCCTCTAACTTCCCAAAATGACACATGCTGCTTGAGGGCAAGGAGTCTGTCTGCCTTGTTCACTTCGGTGCATATCCTTGTGATCTAAAAATGTCTCAGTACCTCAGTCAGAGTTTGTCGACTGAGTCTATTGCAGAATTAGTATTTTAAAGCACATTAGCTTCTTGAACATAAGAGGCTCTCATTTGCTTCCAATAGAAAATGTATGGTTTATGTCCCCAGGGTAGGGAAGAGCAGGACTAGACAGAGGCATGGTCATGCAGCCTAATTCACTCAGCCCCTCTCCAAGCTGTCCAGTGGGTCAGCTTCTCCTCCACTGATCCTAGAGAGGCTCACGCAGCTCATAGCTGGGTAAATTTCTCCCTTAGTCGTGGATAATTTCATTTTGGCATTTAAACTATCCCATTCAATCTAGTTTTTCAGGTTGAACTATGAGAAATTGCCAATATTTGAAAACTTTTTGCCCAAGCAAATAGCAATTTCCCGTGGCTTGAACAAACAACGCAGGATAAGGCCAAATACAATTCAAATCGGACTCATTCCTTCCCTCGGCCTGGAGGCTGGCTCTGGGTGACAGAAGGCATGACGGGCTTCTAGTCTCTCCCAGGTCTCCGTCTTGCCCCTGGCCCTTCAGTTCCTCCAGCCTTTCCACGTGTCCCGATGGAGAAGGCCGAGTTCCATGTCACTGATGTTGTTGACAGTGGTAGAGAGCTTGAGGTTTGGGGAACAGGTAAGACTGCGTTCCTTTCTTGAATCAGTTCTGTGTGCTTTTCTTGGTAGCTCCCAGAGGGATAATTTCTACACTAAAACCCATTCATTCCTGGGGTGGGAAAACCTTGTGTCTCTCCATCAGCCCTGTGTCCTGGGGCTCCGACCTGTGACGTGTGTCTCTGGGCACCTGTCCAAGATGCTCCCAGCAAGCTCTCTGAGAGTGGCTGACATCTTCCAAGAAAATAGTCACCTGTGCTCCACCAGCAGGAGGGAGGGTTGTCTCAGTGTACGACACCCTCTCAGCCAGTGCTGAAGCTTCTTCAAAGCCCTGGACACAGGGTGAGTCCTCTGCATGCTCATTAAACTGTCTCCCTTAATTTAGCAACAAGAAATGACTCCTTCCTCCACCTGGATGGAAAAAGAGAGGAGAGACCTATAGTGCCCTCACAGCCCTCTCCAGAGATCTCCTTGTCTCACATCCTTCAACTCAGTATCTGTACACTGGGAGGAAATTTTGTAGGCAGACCCAGTTTTACTCTATATCATGTAGGGCACCTGGGACTTCACTGTAAGGTGTGGAAAACCCGTCACCTTTCTAGGTTCCTGCTGAAATTCTAGACAGCAGGAAGAGCTGCCTTTGACAGTGAGTTTCACTTCCTCACCATTGTCCATCAATTCCTGCCTCCCCAGCAATACACTTCAGCACTGCATGCTCCAATCTGCAATGCCTGCCGGTCCTGCCTTGGTAGATGAAGATTTGGACCCCCTGGCTGCCTGCTAGATGGTTTTGGTCACTGTGGCCTTCGACAAGGGTGGGTGAAAGAACAGCCTGGGTGAGCCTAGGCTGGGAGGAAGGACAGCAAAGTTAGATTTTTGCTAGAAAAAGTGACTCAGAACAGTGACAAACTCTCCAGGCACTCACAGGACAGGACCATTCACCCTTGGAAGCTATTGAGAGCACTTTACAAAGATCAGATCTCACATTTACTTAAAAAAAAATGATACTGCCTGGAGCTTCACATCCCACTCTGAGAGGAAGACAGAAAGGCCACTCTAAAGGTGTGAGCTCCTCACTTACCCTAGGGGCTTAGGGCCCAAGTTTAAACGCCTGCTTCCTCTCTGGCAAGTGGATAGCATTCATCAAATGTTCCCCACCGGGAATCCCTGATTCACAGGGTTTATAGGAATGTGTATTAAAAATGTAAATTACTCAGTGCTACTCAGTGTGATTAAATATATAGCAAATGTTTAAATTTTAAACCAAAATTCATTACCATAAAAGTTCTGAAAGTTCTCTTCTGTAACTCTAGTAGCACTGTTGTGGCTGCCTCCATGTCCAGAATCAATTCAAAGCATTTCCCTGTCATGGCTGTTGGACTTTGAGGAAGAGCAGACATTGCATGATGCCAGACCTGATGAATGCACTGGGTAAGGACACAGCATTGGGTTTTCACGAGTCTGCTTGTCCCTTGGATGGTCCTCAGCAGCAGTATTCACTGAATGTTTGGTCACATGTTATAAAGACACTCAGGAAAGAGAACTTCAGAATTCTTTCAGAAAGTGGCAAGATGGGTGGGATGAGCATGTTTGAGGTGAGAGGGAAGATTCTGAAGGGGATCAACAGCAAGGTGTCTTTTACTGTACTAATTTTTTTTGAGATAGGGTCTTTCTCTATAGTTTAGGCTGGCCTCAGACTCACTATGTAGTCCAGGCTGGCCTTGAACTCACAGTGATTCTACTGCCTCAGTCTCCTAAGTGTTGGGATTATAGTGTGCACCACCATGCCCAGCACTATAATACATTTCTAAAAATTTAAACATTCACCACATAGTTTGGTGACACCTCATACACCTAAACATAGCCAATAATTGAACCACTATTGACCAAACTGTTACTAATATAAAGAATATTGTTTGAACTCAGGCAACAAAATGCCTTTGCTTGAATTCTGGGTTTGCTACCTACTAGGTTCATGTCTTTATTATGATTATTAAGTTTATTACCATAATTTAGATATACATAATGATCACAGTTTCATGTCTTTGTCTATAAATTAAAACTTGATTCATGGGGTTTTATGGAGTATTAGCCTGAGTTTGTGGATATATATATATACACAAACTCAGGTTAAAATACGCAGAGTAACACTTAAAATACAGGAGATCCACAGTGCTTGTTAGCTGCTACTGTTACTAAAGATTCTGCTTGTCTTTTCTACCAAGAATCCACAGATTGGAAGGGGCCCTTAATTTCTTCCCTTTCCTCCTCAACCCTTTCATTAAGATAATCAAAGACATCTATGGCTGAATATTAGGATTTGTCATTAGCAGAAGGAAACCGGTAGTGTTTCAGATTAATTTCATTCTAAAAGTAAAAAATAACATTATTCCTCTAACTGCCTTTAAAAACATTTGATACAACCCCAAACACCATGCAGAATCATTTTCCCTAAACCACTGGTGAGGGAATTGCCAGCCTGGTGTTCAGCTCCAGACTGCTACAGCCTGGGTCTGCCAGCAAGGCCCCTATGTAAGCACTCTTTGCCTGAATCAGACAGCTGGTGTCAACACACCACCGCCATTCTGCCCACAGGCTCACTGGCATGCCTCTATTTCCCCAGGGACCTCCCTCACAACTAATGGACTCAGTTTATAAATCATTCAGCGCACCTACATTTATGCAAGTGTAGAATATTCCTCAAGCTTTATTTGATTTTCATGATGTTGGCACTTTTGAAGAACCCAGACCATTTATTTTATAGAGTGCCTGCCAACTTGGTTTTCTCTTTCATTTCCTTATGATTGGACTCGCACCACGTGTAGGAATATGGCAGGCAGGAAGCCAGCATACCCATGGAATGGTGGGTAGTCCTGTTTGTTCACTTTGATCTCTTGATTAAGCTGGTGTCTGCCAGACTTCTCTACTACAAAGTCATCCCTCAAACTTTTGCAATTTACAAGTATTTTGTGGCAAAGCACTTGAACACCAAAAAGAGATGCCATTGTCATCAAACTCATCAGCATGGGTTTGTGGTTTCCTTTTTATTCAGTACACTTGTGATCTATTACACTTGTTATTTATTTTCATACTCAGGTTGTCTACAATTTGGCCAGTGAAGTTCCAGCTGTTCGGGTTCATTCGAGCTGGTTCAGGTGCCCTTTAAATTGCCCCAAACTCTGTCATGAGATCTCCAGGTTCATCTTGTTCTTTCCCAGCCCTGAACCCAGTGATTTCCCAAGGAGCACTGGATTCTTTTCATGTAGAATGGGCCTAAGACACCACGGCCTGAGCAGTGAGTGTGTTCACTTCTACAGAGACATCCCCACTCCCAGGGTCGGCGGACAGACCCAGGGCCTGTCTGCGAGTCCATTCACACACATGCATCTATGGCTACACAAGTCAACTCCAACTGTAACCCGACACTGTGAATTTCATCCTAGTTTCCTGTTGTTCCATAGTTCTAGCTCCCTTCTTCAAATGGCCCTCACTCACCCTGCCTTCCTATTAACTCAACCAACCCCTCTGTGGATAATCTCCTGCCCCCCATACCCACTACCCTTGACCACAGGCCTGCCTTCATCTGAGTCCCAACACATCCTAAGGGGCCACATACTACATGGCACCCCTCACCCTTCCAGGTCTGTGACACCTAGGCAATCTTGGAAGACCTTGCCCAGGGCTTGGCACCTCTGCCAGGTTACCCTCCACCCTCGTCATGCTCTGTCTTCCCACAGGGCCCTGATGCCCCCACCACGGTGGCCCTGACCTTCTGCCCTGAAGGCTTCACAGACTGCAGACCTTCACACCAGCTGCTGTTCTTCACTGAGTGCTCACTTCCGCCATGGCAGCCCCACCACACGACCGCTGCACAGACTCCGAACACCTCGCTGTGTCCACGTAGCTGCTCTTCTTTGTGAATGGCATCCTCACACTACTGGGAGTGGCTCTCCCCTGATGTGGATGACTTCCCCACATGCTCCAGGCTCTGATATGTCTTAGGCTTCCCTGCATGGGCAGCCTGCTGGGCAGGCTATGGTGACTGCACTCCAGGAAGCCCTCGCCCAGGTCCCTCTCTGGGTGTCTGCGTCCCCTGTGCTGCAGGTTCGGTGCGACCCCCTCTACTCTACCTGGCAAGCTCAGGACAGAATTACAATGCAAAGAAAGAAGCAGCAAAGGAACAGGAGGGAAGAGAAGAAAGAGAGTTATAAAAACTGAGGAAAATAATCTGTCTTTAATAAGCAAACAGTGTTTTCATGATTTGTGCATAAACGTTTGAAAAGCCCAAATCCTCTAACATTTTTAAAGTGACATTTAAAAGAAAATCATAGACTTTAAAATTGAACTATTTCCAAAACTATATTAGTTCAGAGATATTTTGAAATCCTCAGCCTATGGCTTCCTTTCAAATAGGATGTAGTCCGGTCCAAACTAATGCTGCAGAGGTGCTGAAGGAACTGAAATGGCATTAAATGTGAAGCCACTCTTTACAGGGTGATATAAGGAGAAAGCATAAGACAACCAGGAGGGAACCTCTAATTCTCCACCCACCCTGCTGCAATAGTGGCAGCTGCTGAGCCCTAGGGAAAAGCATTCTAGGCTCTAGTCAGTCCTTTTTCCCATCCCTGTCTTTGATCCTCTCCAGGATGGAGCTTGATGCAGCCACTGCATCTTACCACCAAGAAGGAGCTGAAAGAGGACTGCCTGTCTAGCCTGCTCCAAGCACTTCACTGGGACCTGACCCAGGGGTCTCTCAAGAGCACAGAGGCACAGCACCTTCATCCTTCCCACCCTTCCTTCCACAGTCAGCGACAGCACAGCCTCACCTCCCTCTTTTTCCTCCCTGACTGTTCTCTCTTTTCCCAAGTGACAGCTTCACCCTCAGATGCTAACCTGGACTGAGCAGTATCTGTGGGCAGCTGAAGCATGTGCGGATCTCAGTCCTGGTGCAGCAGTGCCCCTTCCCTGAACAGTGGGAAGACGAAGTCATGGCAGGCTACCAGCTCACAGATTTAAGGCTGCATTTAGATCTGATAAGCATAGTAAAAGGGATGTTTGGCACACGGGTGCATGTTTCTCCTTATGAGTTGCACGTTTTCAGTTGTAACAGTTTCCTTGCCTCACTCCTCTTTCTTTGTGTATTGCTCTTCCAGGACCTGTGTAAGGAGAGTGCTGTCCAGCCTAGGGTTTGGGTTCTGGGTTCCCCTCATTCACTCCTAACTGTGGATCAAGTTCCTATGTGCAGGCAGTTTCCCAGGATGCTGAGACATAGTGACGAGTATGTGAGATGTGGTTCATCTGTTTGGAAACCATACGTCTGTATAATTATAAATTACACAACTTGAAGATATGGCTTTGAACTAATAAGAAATTACTCAGGTAGAGTTCAAAGAAGCTTGTATCAGACAGAAAGAACAACATGGGTGAAGACCCTGGGGCAAGGAATAATTAGACAGGTTCAAGGGATGTAAAGACAGTATGGAAGTGAGAAAGCAGTGACCGAGAGGGAACAGGAATGTGAAGCTACACAGAAAGACAGCCTGCTACTGCTGAGACCATTTCTGCAGGCCGGCAAGAGTTTCATGCTCCCTCCTAAATGCATGTGAATCACTGAAATACCCTAAGCACAAGGATACCATAATTTATTTTAAAGACGTTCTTCTACTTCATAGAAAATGAGCTGAAAAAGAGAAAGATTAAAAGGCGACAGGCCATTGAAGAGCCCTTGCAATCATGTAGGGGTGAAACGATGGCAGCTCATGCAGACAACAGCAGGAACACTCCCATCCTTCATCTGTACAGCCCCAGGCTGGCTGGAGAGGACGCTCCGCCAGGGATTCACAGATGCAACTGCAGGCTCATTAGAGTGCTCTACTGACTGTTGGTCCAGCCAGCCATAGTAAAATATATTTTCTGTCATCTAAGATTCAAGCTTCATATCCTTCCTAATAGGTGAGCACATTCACCAGTTACTCATTCTATACACTGTGCAGTGCAGCTACGGGGTACAGCCTCCAAGATGCCCCCACTGAGCCACACCTCTGGATATCCATGTTTTTGTGTCATCTCCTCTTGCAAATATGAGCTCAATTTGGGATTTCTCTTCTAATGCACAGAATATAGGAGATAGATGAAATCTCACTTTAGACATGAGCTTCTATACAGTCTGTGGCTTGCTCCCACTAAAGGAAGCTGCCCACCCTGTGGTGAGTTGCTCTGTGAAAGGCCTGTAGAACATAGCTAATCTGCAGACAGAGACTGGTAGAGACCTGTGGCCCAGAAACATCCAGACAAGCAAGCTTGGAAACACAACATCCCCAGGCCTTGATGTGTCCACCGTCTCGGCCAATACTATCAGAATTCCTCAGCAGCAGGCCCTCAACTAACCATGCCAAGAGCCCTTACCCATAAGATCTGTGAAATCATGAATGGTTGTTGCTGTAAACTGCTAAGTTTGGGATAAGTTATTGTACAGAGTGAATACCAAATATAGCAACTTTCTGAAATGCCTACTATATTCCTGCATTATTTCTCAAAGCAGTCTGATGTCTGTCCCAGCCTTCTACAGTTGCACGAGTGGGTCCATTCCTATCAGGACATTTGTTGCCAACCATAAGGCAACATATTGCTGGAGACTTTGGTTTCAGATCTGTAGGAATCCTATAAACCAATGTCCAATAATCTCAGAGAAAAAGAAATGGAGGTTTAGAGGGGCATGTTTCACCTTTCAGCTGTCTGATTTAAGTGTAGGAATAATGTCTTTGATTGTCTAACTTTCAGATTGATTTAGCAATACAGTATTTAGATTGTAGGTCTAAAATAGTCTTTAAAAGTCTTATATTTAGGGGCTGGGGATATAGCTCAGTGGGATAAGCACCTGCCTAGCAGACGCAGGGTCCTGAGTTCAATTCCCAGTACCACCAAAGAATAAAAGTCTCATATTTAGAGATGAGGCCTGGCCAGACAATGTAGGCTATTAGGGGCAAGTCCTGATGGTTGAATTCCTCCTGGCCTCCCCCTGTCTTTCTCTGATTCTTGGCTTTAATGTGGTAAACACCTTTCCTCCAGCATGGTTTCTGCTGTGCCATTTCTGCCTGGAGCCAGCAAACCATTGACTGAACCCAGGGAAATTGTGAACCAAAATAAATCTGTCCTCTTTTAAATTGTGGATATTAGATATTTTGTTCCAGTGATATCAGAGTAACTAAAACATATTTTGGTACCAAGAGTGGGGCTATTGCTAGGACTTACCTGACATGTGGTTTAGAAGTTTTTGAAACTGGTTTGCAGGAGGAGATTGGAGATACCAGCTGGAGAAACCTTAGTGATGGAGACCATTATGAAGCAGCCCTGAGCAGTACTTAAATTAACCAATGGGCTTTCCACAGTTACTTGTGAGTCTGTCCAAGGCCTAGGCTCTTTGTCTGGAGATGGGTGGTTTACTCATATTAAGTGAACCTCTGTGAGGCACTGATCCCTACTGAGGCCTGTACTGGCAGATGAAGCCAGAAAGTCTCAAAGTATAAGACAAGATCACAGCCAAGGACACCTGGATCCAACCTCAACTAGATAAAGATTGTAGCCTCAGGCATTTCATTCCACGGTAGGTTAACTTACAACCTTACTTAGAGAAGTCTTGGATGGGTTCTGCCCTTCTTGAGTATTCCTCTCCCTTTATCTGATAACTAGATAAATACAGGCAACCTAGAGAAGATCTTGGTCTTAGCTCTGAGAGACTCTCAAATTCTGTGAGAATGTTTTGATCCTCCTGGAACCCTGAAATCATTCCATTCGTCTCTTAATTTAGCCTTCATTGTACATACATTTGGGAGATTGTGGACCTGATCAGTCTGCAATAACTAAGGGATATTACTAACCCAATGAATTAGAACACTGTAAGTAAGCTTGATCGGAGATTCTGATTAGAACCCAAAAGACCATAATACTGATGAGAATGTAGACATTAAAGACCAGACTCAGGAGGTTTCAGTCTGGAACAAGGATTCCACTGGCCTTTGCACTAGAGGCCTATGTGTGTTATACCCCGACAGAAAATTTGTCTTCATTTTGCCAATGGCCTGACACTCAGTGGGAGACCAAAATTAAGGGTGGTGGACTAATTAATCCCATAGAGAAAACTTCAAAGCAGCCCAATGTTTATACTGTGGCATAGGTACTCCTCTGATACTCTCTCCTTCCTCCTTCCTCACCATGTAGGAACTCTTGTGATTGTCCTGGGCCTATCTGGAAGTTCAGGATAATTGATTCACCTAAGCCTTAACTAATAATCAACCTATTTTTATTCAGTCTTAATTCCTCTTTGCCATGTAGGGAAACCTATTAACAACTTCATAGTACCAAGATGTGGACATCTTCAGCAGAGAAAGAGGGAGCAATTATTTTGCCTGCTACAAGCATCTTCTTCTACTTCTCTTAGCACCTGGTGAAATGCTATAGCATCTCTTACCAGATGTGCATGTTCTTCTCTCTCTCCCTTTAAAGTAGCACCTTCAGCATCCTCAGGGCCCATTAACCAGTAGACAGTAATTGCCTGAGCTTGTAACCAGGTTTCCACTACAGGGATTTCAATCAGTGACTGAGTCAATGATAGTGAGTGATGGAATGGCATTTTTGTGAAGACTGAGATCAACACTGGGAAATTTAAATGGAAGCACCTGCAGCACCTGCAGCTAGCCTTTTAGCCATCAGTAGGTGCTCCCTAGTGTGGAGGGACTACATGTTATGCCACCTAGGGAGTATCTTGTCTTCATTTTCTGTGGGGACTCTATTACTGGCTGAAGCTCACTGTGACTGGGAGATGAGGAATGGTAGAACAAAAATGTCTCACTCAGGTGCATAATTCATGAAGCCTGAAAATATTAATATTAACAACCCTGTCATCCAAAGTCAGGCAAATTAAATATGCAGAGGAAGATAAACTTGGATGCCCAGAATTCAGGTATTTTAGACTTAATTCCCCCAAGGCATAGCTTTAAAATTATAGCCAAGTTTATGTCTCACATTAGAGCTTGCTAAGAGCTCTTACATTTATGAACTTGCATTCTGCTCACAGTAACCACACAGAGGTGGTGGGAAGAACTTCCACTTTATGAGTGAGGAAAGAAAGAGTCCTCCACAGTCCTGGTGCTTGGAGAAGAGAAGCTGGAGCTAGGACTCTGGTGACCTGATTGCAAACCCTGTGATCTCCCCACAGCCTCACTCTGCTCTGTTAGTTTTCCATGATGGAGTTAGGATAACACACAAAGTCCTCTTAATGGTATGTGAAGCACAGCCAACAAGTAGAAGCCTCTGCGTTAAGAGCATTTTATAACTTCTTTGTCTTGAAAAATTTCTCTCTACAAAATAATTCTATAAGTGGGACTCATCACATATTTTCCTTGGGTGATGGTGGAAAGCCAAAACTAAACACAATGTCTTTTCATTAAGATCATTTTCCCAGAAAAAAAGATTTTGTTTGTTTATTCACTTATTTAGTCATTCAGCGAAAATTCATTGAGGTTCATGTTGCTGCATACCTGCTTGGGACAGGGGTTACAACAGTGAAGAAGAGACAGAGGTGCTCTATTCCCTTTTAGAGCAAGGTTAACAGTGACACTAAGACTAGTTGTAAGAAGATGGGGCATGTAAGGCAGGGTAAGGGGAGATTGACTGCAGAGAGGGCCAAGAAAATTCTCTGAATGGAAAACTATTTTATCCATGCAGGATGAGGAAATGAGGCAGAAGGGGTCACCGTAAGTGAACCATAGAGCAGAAGAGAGGGCCAGATGTGGGAACTGTGGAAAACAGCACATTTAAAGTTGTGTGCAGGGGCGTGCGGCACTGCCTGCAGTTTGGGAATGCTTAGTTGAGTTGGAATCAGTGTAGCTTGTGCTCCCATCCTCCACGCCCCACACCCCGGCTCCATCCACTCCCTGAGATTCTCCACCAAGGAAGTGGTGTCTGGCATACACCTGCAGTGATGGACTGTCTTGCTCTGAGGCTTTGACTGTTCACCAGGAAGCTGGGTATCTAAGCTCCTTATAAAACTCACACTCTACCCCTGCTCTGGCTCACAATGAAGCCCTCACACCTTGTTATCATGGCAGCACCAGGTCCTCATCACCTGTTGATCTAACACAACACATGTTCATTCAGCATCATCTATTATGTGTCGGCACTGAGGGAAAATTATGGTGAATGTTTAAAAGTGTACAGTAGTGAAAGTCACAGTGCCGTTGATCTCTCAGAATCCTCCCCCTCACTCGGATGCACTTCTCTCATCACACCTGCCACTTTCTGAAGCAGCTCTGGAGGTCCTCATTCCCAAGTGTCTTTATAATTTGTGATAAAAAATACAGTGAGTGCTGCTGCTGAGTGCCGTCCAGTGGAAAGGAGAGCTTATAAAAACACGACTGTGCATCCTCACCCACCTTACTCACTGGGTCTGCTACCATAACCTCTGGCTCTTCTCCAAAGTTAGAATGACAGTGAAAGGTCAACTTTTAATCAACTCAAGACATGGAGGCAGCCACAGTAACACAATGGAAGACACTCATGAAAGAGGGCTCCAGAGCTGCTGCAGAAAAGTGTGAGAACAGTAGACAAGTGTATTCAAAGTGAGAAGGGTATCCTGAAGGGGATAATGATGATTGTCTTTTACTGTAATAATATGGTTATGTAAACATACGCCAGATTTTTGAATCATACCTCATTTGGTAATTTATCTACCTGCTTCTTTCTATGGTTAATTTCTTGAGGGCAAAGAGTGCGACATGTTACAGCTATAACCCCGCACCTAGGATTTATTTGATCTTACATTCTTAAAGATGAAGTCAAGAGATATTTGCTAAATTAATCAAAATGAAACTCGATGCCTTTGTTAATCTTCACCCTGCCCCATCTTTTCATGAAATAATAAGTCCTTCATACTTCACCTCACTGATGTTCAGAGGCTCTATTGTGCAAATTGTCTCACTAGGAATTAGATGACTTAAAACTTTCTTCACATCAGCAGTTGTACTTTTAGAAAATGATTCCAAGTAAATACAAAAAAAAAAAAAAACTCATCAACTATTTGGATATAAAGTTACTGTTTTCAGTATTATTCATATTAATCAAAACTGATCACAGTCTAATGTTCAGCAAGACTGTGATAGCCATCTAAACAGGTTTATTTCTGCACACCTTCCTTTCCTCTTCCTCCTGCGGCAGTCAAATGCCAAATATCCAGGATAATCAACTTAAAAGGAGGGAAAGTTTATTTTGGCTCCTGGTCCCAGAGATTCCAGTCTATGGTCTCCTGACCTTGTTGCTTTGGCTTGTGGAGGCACAAAACTTCATGGTAGGAGTGCATAGTAGAGCAGGCCAGCTTACCTTCTGGTGGCCAGGATGCAGGAGGAAGGGCAGGGTCTTGGTCTTCCCTTCCAAGGAAAGCCTCAGTGACCCCTCCCACTAGACTCTGCCTCTTAAAGTTCCTTCATCCCTCAACAGCACTGCAAACCAGTGATCATGCTGGTCACATTCAGTAATCAGGGAGACACTGACCCAAATCGTTGCCTTCTCATCTTCCTCTTCCTCCTTCTATTCTTTCTGTTCTAGTTTCTTCCAAAGGAAGCTACAATGTGTGGGGTGCCAAAGAGAGTCAACCATTCTGAAAGATGGTAACTCTAGGGTGGGTAGAGAAAATCAAGTTTTACCCACACAAAGCTTCACATTTAGCATTTTAATTTACTGTGGTATGCATACTTTCCATAAAACTACCCCTGGGAATGATTTCAGATGGGCAATTTCAAGAAAAATTTACTTAAGTTTATGTCAACTGCCTAGGACAGGGTATGAAAACTGAATTCTTGGCTAGGATTCACTGAACACAGTGAATTCTGATAGCAATCTGTGTTTATGATTAGTCCACGTCAAGTTTTCCTGTCCATTCATGCCAGCATTTCTGAGAGGGGAAAATTTCTTTACAGTCCCCAGGGAAGGGTACATGAAGCTCTCTCACACACTGAAAGTACCTATTCAGCAGGGTCTGGGTATCTGAAACTCCCCTGAACACTGAAGGTACCTATTCTGCAGGGTCTGGGCACCTGAAACTCTCGCGAACACTGAAGGTACCTATTCTGCAGAGTCTGGCTACTTGAAATTCTCCCGAACACTGAAGGTACCTATTCTGCAGGGTCTGGGTACCTGAAACTCTCCCAAACACTGAAGGTACCTATTCTGCAGGGTCCGGGTAGCTGAAACTCTCCCAAACACTGAAGGTACGTATTCTACAGTGTCTGGGCACCTGAAACTCTCCCAAACAATGAAGATACCTATTCTGCAGGGTCCGGGTAGCTGAAACTCTCCCAAACACTGAAGATACCAGTTCTGCAGGGTCTGGGTACCTGAAACTCTCCTGAACACTGAAGATACCTATTCTGCAGGGTCTGGGCTCCTGAAATGCTCCCAAACACTGAAGGCACCTATTCTGCAGGGCCTGGGTACCTAAAACTCTTCTGAACACTAAAGATGCCTGTTCTGCCAGATCGGGGAACCTTAAACTCTCCCAGACACTGAAGGTACGTATTCTGCAGGGTCTGGGTACCAGAAACTCTCTAGAACACTAAAGATACCTGTTCTACAGGGTCTGGGCACCTGAAACTCTCCCGAACACTGAAAGTACCTATTCTGCAGGGCCTGGGTACCTGAAACTCTCCCGAACACTAAAGATGCCTGTTCTGCCGGGTCTGGGTACCTGAAACTCTCTAGAACACTAAAGATACCTGTTCTGCAGGGTCTGGGTACCTGAAACTCTCCCGAACACTGAATTCTGCAGGATCTGGGTATCTGACACTCTCCCAAACACTGAAGGCACCTATTCTGCAGGTTCCAGGTATCTGAAACTCTTGCGAACACTGAAGATACCTATTCTGCAGGGCCTAGGTACCTGAAACTCTCCCAAATACTAAAGATACCTATTCTGCAGGATCTGGGTACCTGAAGCTCTCCCGAGCACTGATGACATCTGTTCTACAGGGTCTCACCTTACTGGGAGATCCCACGCTAGGCGTGGCCTCACCTGTGTGCTCTGGGTCTTGCAATCCAAAATGTAAGTCCCTCAGCAAGGAAAAGAATCTGAGTACAGACATATCCTGCTGCCATTCTAAGTAAATAGCTTCTGACCTGTGCTGTGTCTAACACTGTGGCACTATGGCACCACTGTGCCAGTGGTGGCTCCACTCTGCTCCAGTTTGTGAGACAAAAGCGTGGATGCCACATTTACTACCCAGGCATGTAGTACTCTTCTTCGTGACTAGCTCTGGGAGCTGAGCCAGTGACAGGCACAGTGGGAGGGGGGCAAAGGGAATGCAAGGATTTGCTTCCTGGAGTGCGATGCTGCCCATCCGTGCAGGTGATTAACCAGCCATCTTCCTGCGCCATCCCCTCCAGCCCCATCACCGTGGGTAGAATGACTCTCAGGGCCCAATAGAGAGGCATGTCAAGATTAATGGTTTGGCACACATTTCTATAAAATCTCGTTGCTTTTCCCCTTCAGTGAAGTGCTCAAATGCATATCAATGTGTAATATAAAAACCACAACAGGTAACTCCTTTTGCTTGTATTTCTTTAATCTTCATCTAAAGAAGATAGCAACTTCCTCTTGATATCTTCTACTCGCATAGCTGTGGAAAAATAAAACTAAAAGAAAATCATTCCAGCTGAGTACTTATTTCTTTAAGAGGGAGGTAGATTTTATATATCCCAAAAGGAAAAGTGTCCTTCCAGGACACAAGTTGAGTGGCCCACCCTCTCATCTCTTCAGCTACATGCCTACCAATTCAGTCCAATATCACTGCTTACCACCTATCAAACTGTCTTTCTTCTACCCACTTGTCTTCCCACCCCTTGATCCATTTATCAAATCTCGATCCCAGTTATCAAGGTATTTTATTTATCTATCCATTCACCCATCTACTGGCCTATCAGCTCATTTCCATTTCTAATTTGCACCCACTCATTTACACATGCTCCTGTTCACCAACTTCTTGACCTATCTATCAACCTACTCAAAAAGTATTTCTGGCACCTAATATGTACCAGATGCTGAGTGTATGTGTGAATACAAAAGTAGATGCCACTACAACATAGGAAAAATGTGGCAAGTATTTGTGTGAATAAAGGCTGCAGACAATTTTTTTCCTAGAGGAATTTGATGATAAAGCAGTTAGTATTTTGGGGGGAGCAGAAGGAGAAAGAGAATGACAAGAAAGAGCACTTAATTTTACGAGCAAATTTTAACAGGTGGAAACTAGAGGGGTACCATTAGTGTATCTGGAGAACACAGGATTTGGAGAGTTTGTCCTTCAAGTCCCAGAAAGTGCCTATGTTCTTCCCAGTTACATGAACCCTGAGTTTCCCCTTGGCTTTGAGCTAGTTCAAGCTGCCTTCTGTGGCCGACAATAGCATGTGAAGTACAGGTGCTTGAATCTTAAGTCAGACAGAGCTCTGTTGGGAGTAATATTTGCCTTCCATGGTCATCAGATACAGTTCTAAATATTTGCATTTAGAAGGGGCTAATGAGATGGCTTATAGAAATATTGCTTTAATTTTTCTATAAGATCATCAGGTGATCATGTAAACTTTGAACTACAAAATTATCTGATTCCTCTAATTAGCTTTGTGCCCATTTATTAATTTACTAAATCACTTAATACACCTTTGACTGATGCCGGACATTTCATATCAAGTACTGTACTGTGCAGTTTACATCTGATGTCCTTCATTTTGAACACTGTCAAGCGCTACTATTGTCCCTAAAGATAAAGAAACTGAGGCTGAGGAGATACCTAAAGTTAAAGGATTACTAAGAGGTGCGGCTGGGAGCCAAACCCACAACTATTTAATAGCAAAGGTAATCACATCTACTGGTTGTATATGTGCCAGACACTATGGCCAAGTCTTTCCTTATCATATTTTAGCACCCACAGTGCCTGGGACATGAACATTACCTCATCCTTGTTACAAACAAAGGAGCTGAGGGCTGGAGGGTTTATGGAACTTGTGTCATCTCAGAGTTCCTGTGTGGTAGGTTAACACGCTCACTCCAGTCCTCTGTCCTCAGATCCCAGCCCTGTTTACTTCTCCCTTCCATCCTGGTGGGGGAGCTGAGAAGCCTGTGTCATTGCTATAAGACAATGCTGGGAGGGGCCACCTGGACTGGACCACAGTGGACAGGGACAGGGAGAGGTCAAGTGTGCTGGACAGGAGCAGTGAAGACTTCCAGCGTGGACGGCACCAGAGCGAGTTCTAGTGTTGCAGTAGACAAGGAACCACCAGAGAAAGTAGTAGGGCTGTCCCATGCTCTTGGTCAAAGGTGAAAGGTCACACAAACAAGAGCGCCACAGATGTGACCAGGGTGACTGAGCTGGCTGGAAGTGGAGGTGAGCACACAGAACACAGGCTCCGAGATGGCCCTGCTGTCATGAGGCTGAGTGCTTCTCATCCTGGAGCCCGCTGTCCCCACCACGACCCCCATGGCCCTGGCTGGCACTGTAGAGGGCACTAGTGATTCCATGTCAGCAAGACTCTCCTGTGCTTCTGCTGTCCACAGAGTGTTCTGCTCAGCAGACAGATCCTGAACGTGGAGGTGAGGAGTCTGCAAGGCAAAAGAATGGCAGAAGATGATATTACCAGAGGCAAGTCAGGAGGAAAACAGGCATCACCTCCTTCCTGATCATGCACTTCCTGGACTGATGTTGAGGGAAGGAGGTACAGATGCAAAAGTCAACAGCCACTGGTGGTGTTAGCGAGTCAGGAAGTGGACACTGGGGTTAAGCCTTTAGGCCAGCACTGGCCCTGGACTGTAGATGCCTGGATGTCACTTCCTGCTGTGTGGCCTCAGGCAAGTGTCCTGGGTGCTCTGAGCCAGGAGTTCCTCCCCTTGGAGTGGACAATGGCAACTCCTGGGGGTGAGCAGCAATTGTCCGCGTGCACAGCACGCAGCAAGCGTTCAGTCCATATTAGCATCGTTCCTCCCCAACACTAAGGAAACCAGAAAAAGTGAAGGAGGAGTGGACATGGTAAACTGGAAGGAGTGAGACAAGGGTACCGTGTGGACAGTGAAAGGCGGCAAGGTGTTCTGTGACTGCACTGTCAAGTGTTTTCTGTGTTCTGCCCACACTCCATCCTGCCACTTTGTTTCCCAGGTGGAGGGTCGAGCCTTTTTATTCCTCCCTACAGCAGCTCCTGGCCCATGAAGCTGTCCTCAGGAGCATGCAGCACCCGGCCATAGAGAGACGAAGTGCTAATCTCTGGACAGGTGATGTGAAGCAGAGTGTTGTGGTCCTGATGCAGTGGAGCAGGGACTTGAAAGGACCCAGCTGATGGGCACGGGTGAGGAGCCCACTGCACCTCGGCTTCCTCTCTCTGACGCACAGCGGCCTCTGGCTGAAATGAGCCATCAGACCAGCTTTCTGTGAGCTCTCCTTTCTGTTCCAACATTGTGTGACTCAATTTAAATATCTGGAACCTGGATTCTTCCCCTACCCTTCACAGTGTCTCCTTGGTTCTCCCCCATCCACCCCAACACCAGCACCATGGGGACCTAGCTGGACCAGGGCCACTGTCAATACCCATAAAAGCTGTCCTCCTACTGGCTCCCCACCATTCACACACCTCTACCTCTTAGAAAGGAGGGAGGGAGGGAAGGAGGACAAAAACGAGGGACGAAGGAGGGAAGGAAAGAGGATGAAGAGGAGGCAGGGTAACCGTGGTCCTCTTTGTGGACAGCGTGGCCCTTTCTCTGGACAGCGTGGTCCTCTCTCTGGACAGTGTGGCCCTCTGTCTGGGCAGGATGGCCCTCTCTCTGGACAGCGTGGCCCTCTCTCTGGACAGCATGGTCCTCTCTCTAGACAGCATGGTCCTCTCTCTGGACAGTGTAGCCCTCTCTCTGGACAGCGTGGTCCTCTCTCTAGACAGCGTGGTCCTCTCTCTGGACAGTGTGGCCCTCTCTCTGGACAGCGTGGTCCTCTCTCTGGACAGCGTGGTCCTCTCTCTAGACAG
>PVLD010020616.1:8871-33586 GCA_004027595.1 Dinomys branickii | reverse complement strand
CGCTCCTCCGCCCCCACCCCCTGGGCCGAGTCTCCAGTGCCCTGTCCTGCGCCCCGCCCCCCGTGTGTCCGGTCCCGAGGCCCCCACGCCCCTGCCCCCATGCCGGGTCCCGCGTGCTCCGCTGCCGTTTGCCCCGCCCCTCGCGCGCTCCTAGCTGTCGCCCTTTTCCCAGCGCCAAGACCCCACGCTCCGCGGACGGCGGCGCCGACGGAACCGGGAGGTCACGGGCGACAGCGGCATGGGCCTGAGTACCGCAGCCCGGAGGGAGACCGCGCTCGTCCTGCCCAGGACCTCGCGCCCTCCGCACCCATCCGGGAAGCCTGGCGCCCGCCCGCCGCTCGGCTCGGGGACCCCCGGCTCAGGTCCGCCGCGCCCTCCCGCGCTGCTGCCCTCTCTGTCTGTTCCCGCCGCTGCGAGGCGACCCCAGGGCTTCTGCGCCCCGCGTCCCCCGGGTCCCTGTCCCTAACCCCACGGCTGTGGGTCAACGCGTTTCCTCCCGCCAGGGGGAGCCGCGCAGAAGCCGACCAGGCAGCGCGCAGGCAAGCAGGAACCAGGGGGCCCGCAGAGGTGAGGCTCGGGGCGGGGCCCTCCGGGTAAGGGCGGGGCTCCGGGTAGGGGCGGGGCCTCCGGGTAAGGGCGGAGCCTCCAGGTAGGGTGGGGGTCGAGCTGGGGTGGCGCCTCTGGGACAGGTGGCTCCGGCTTGAGGCCCCGCAGTGCGCAGTATGCAGTACGAATGTGGCTGACGTTTTGAGGAACTACATTGAAAATACACTACTTTCGGAGAAAAATTGACGAGCGGAGACGGTAAAATCAAGGCTCTTTTTGACTTGGGTTGTAGTAGGTGTGTGCTTATGCTTTCTCATTTATCCTCTTCACAACGCTGTGACACACAGAACCTCTTTACTAACTATGAAATTGTGTTGTTGACGATGCCATCGCAAGCTCGTTTAGAGAGAATCCCACACTTAACTTGGACAGCATACCGAGCCAGAGGAGAGCGGACCTGGGTTCAGCACCCCAGCCTGGGAACCAGAGCAAGTTAATACAGCCAGCAGCCGAGGTAGGTGCGACGGGAATTCTTTGATTAATTAACCTCCCACTGACTTCTCTACATATCGTATTGTACTTTATTTAGTTCATATCTAATACATATCTACACTGCTTAGGGATGCTGGTTATGCTTTTTAAAAAAGACTATTGAGCAATACCACATATTTAAATTAGACATTTAAAGTGTGCAATTTGATGAGTTTTGAGTTATGTATACAACTATGCAACCACTGCTGCAATCAAGATAATGAACAGCTCCATCAAGTGCAGAAATTTTTATGCCCCTTTGTAATCTTTCCCTCTTCCCCACCACATTCCCATCTGCAGGAGCAACCAGTCTACTTCGTGTCACTGTACATCAGTTTGCCTTTTCTAGCGATTTATCAAGTTAAGTCAGGTTGTATTCATTTGTCCTCTCCTGTAACTTCACAACTGTTTTGAAGTGCATCCACACTGTTACTTTTGTCATTGGCCCATTCCTTTTCATCGCTGAGCATCTTTGCATCATGTGGATGTATCGCTGTTGGTTTGTCTTTTAGCAGTCCCTGGGCATCGGGATTATCTCCAGGATTTTGCAATTACAAATAAAGCTGCTGTGAACATCTGAACACAAGGCTTTGTACAGGTGTGTTTTCTTTGGAGTGAACCGTGGGGATGAAATTGCTGGCTCATTGCAGGTGGATGTTTAGCTTACTTTTCCCAAAGCACTGGAACCCTTCTAGTTGTTCTCCAGCAGCGAGCAAGTTTCAGCTCTCACGTGTCCTCATCCACACTTGGGGTTCTTGCTGTTCTGATGTTAGGTGTCTCATTGTGGTTTTGCTTTTGCTTTTCCCTAATGATTAATGATGTCGAATGTCTTTTCATGTATTTATTTGCCACCCATGCATGCATTCTTTATTTTCATAGTCAAATCCTTTGCTCATTTTTTCTACTGATTTGTGTGTTTTGGGTGTTGTTCATAAAATCTGTATACAGGTGACTCTGGAGATTATGCTTTGCAATATTTTCTCCTAGTCTGTGGTGTATCTTTTCAGAACAGGTTTAAAAATTTTTGTGAGATCCAATTTATCATCTTTTTCTTTTATGAATTGTGAGAAGAAATCTTGACCTAATCCAAAGTCACAAATATCTCCTGTTTTCTTTTAGATATTTTTATAGTTTCATATCCTATCCTTACATGTGTGATACAACTTGGGTTAGTTTTTTTGCATGTTGTAAGGCATGGATCAAAGTATTTTTTCCTTAAAGCTATATAGTTGTTCTGGCATCATCTTCTGGAAAGTCTGTCCTTTCTCCACTGTTGCATCATTGTCATATATGTGTGAGTCTCTGTCTGGACTCTGTTTTGTTCTGTTGATTCTGCTTATCTATTATGAGGCCAGTATCATACCATGTTGATTACTCTAGATTTATGGGGACTTTTAAAAATTAGTGCATATTAGTTGTACAGAACAGAGGGTTTTGTTTTGGCTTACTTGTACTCACATGTGACATCTTGTAATTGATAGAACTGAGATCCACACAGAACCAGACCAGACCTTCTGACAGGAGAGAAGCCTTTACTGGGGGGGGTGTGGCACAGGGAGCTGCCCAGTGGACCAGTGCAGCTTCAAGCTGAGCAAAGCATGAGGTTCTTAAGCTCTTTTTCAGAGGGGGGGGGGATTCTACGGGCCAGAATAGCCCGAGTAGGGGGAGGGTGTCTATGGGCCAGAACAGCCTGAGCATGGTGGGCTGTTAGTCCTGCCAAAGTATATGAGGGTGCGGCTGGCTTTTGTGGCCATGGGGAACTGAAGTGGAACACATAAGGGAAAGAAAAAATATTGAGTTAAAGTTTTCCTTCGAGGGGGGGGCTGGCTGCCTTGTGACTTATCAGTAATCATTTCTGCCTATTACCCCCTGTGACTCACTAGCTCTTCCCTCCCTCTGATAATGCTTAAAAGCAAGTAATGTCCAACTCTTTTTTTCAAAGTTGGTTTGGTTATTTAAGGGTCTACAGAATGTGAGATGTTCACTGAAGCTGCACTGAACAAACAATAACAGTATTGAGACTTCTGACCCATGAACAAGGTGATCTGTTTATTTGGGTTATATTTAATTTCTCTGTTATGTTTTATAATTGTTATTGTATGTATATGGTGCATCTTTTGGAGTATTTGTGGATCTTTGGGTAGTAGTTCATAATTTTAGCACTATTGAAATAGTATTAAATTTTTTAAAATTTAAAATAATTCAATTTCTGCTTGTAGTTAGTAAGTAGAAATACAATTAATTTAAAAAACTTTATTGTAAAGAAAAAGAGACAAAAGACCCCCAAAGTCCTAAACAGTATGATAGGAGGGTAACAACGATCAATATGTTGCATATTGTTATCTTTAAATCAATTACTCAGAGTACGAGATGTCAGCATTTAATTGTCCAAACAATATTAGCACAAGCCTATCTTTTCAATGAACTGACAGAAATTAGCAAGATAACTATGTTAGCCACCCTATATATAATATATATGCATTCCCACAAACCAGTTTCTCTTTCCTTTTGAATTTCTTCCCATTTTATGATATCTAGTGTACATTTTGGATCACATTTACTCTTTTTATTTTAAAGAGAGTAGTAAAAAAAGAACAATAGCAAAATACCAACATCACAGACATAAACAAAACAAAGCAAGAACATTAAAAATGATACAAGGTTTCAAAGCAAAATGATAGGAATTAACGGTGGTTGTTTTATTACACATTGTTATCTTCAATGAAGTTGTTCAGATTACTAGATGTAAGAATGGAAGATTGATCAAACCGTTAAAGGGAATAAAAACAATAATTAAAAAATATTAGAGATGATACAGAGTTTCACTAGACAAGATGGTGGGAATTCACCCATGGTTGTTATACCGCATATTGTTGTTTTCAAATCAGTTGCGCAGATTATCAGATGTAAGCATGCATAACTGGCCAAAATAGAAAAAAAAATATTAACTGTTCTTTTCAATAAACCACCAGACATCAGCAGTACAGTTATCCCAGCTATCCTTATCCTTCTCTCCCTCCCTTCTTCCCCCCACCTATATATAATATGTTTTGCCTTCTCTGTTTTTCTTCTTTTCCTCATCCCAGTTGTTCCTTCCTTTGAGCAATTGCTTCCCATTTTATATTATCTATTGTACGTTTTGGGTTTTATTTACTCTTTCAGGTTCTTTCACTAGGGAGACAATATTATGTTTATACATCTGGGTCCAATTTATTTCACTTATGAGTATGGTTTTTAGTTGCATCCATTTACCTATAAAAGCCTTGAGTGTTTTTTTATATAAAAAAGTCTCTTTTTTATAGCTGAGTAATGCTCCAGTGTATAAAAATACCACATCTTTTTTATGCAAATGTCAGTTGCTGAACATTTGGGTTGTTTTCAAGATTTAGCTATAAAAAATTGTGCTGTTATAAACATGGGTGCACACATATTGCTGTGGTATAATGTTTTAAATTCTTCTGGGAAAATACCCAGAAGGGGAATAGCTGGGTTAAGTGGGACTTCTAATCCTCGTTTTATGAGGAATCTCCAAACCGATTTCCACAGTGGTTTCACTAGTCTACACTCCCACCAGCAGTGGAGAAGCGTTCCTTTTTTCTCAACAGCCTCTCCAGCATTTGCTCTTGGTGGATTTTTTGATGATAGCCATTCCTTCTGGAGTGAGATGGAATGTCAGTATTGTTTTAATTTGCATTTCTTGAATGACTAACGATGTTGAACATTGTTTCATGTATTTATTTACCATTAGTATTTCTTCATCTGATAAGTGTGTATTCATCTCAGAGGCCCATTTTTGGATTGGGTCTGAATTTGTTTCCAATGACCCTTTAAGGTGGTCACTACCTATTTAGGGGTCTTTGATTTTGGGGGGCCTGATTTTTAAAATTCTTTATATGTTCTAGATAGAAGTCCTTTGTCTAAGTGGCAGTTGGCTAAATTTTTTCCCAATTTGTGCATTTTCTTTTAACTGTTGGTGATTTCTTTTGATGTGCAAAAGCTTTTTAATAAGATGATATCCCAGTTGTTAATTCTTTGAAGCATTTCCCATGCAGTTTGTTTTTTGTTCATGAACTCTCTGCCTACCCCTATGTCTTCAAGATTTTTACCTACTTTCTCTTCCAGTAGATTTAGTTTTTCTGTTTTAATATTGAGATCTTCGACCCATTTTGACTTTAGTTTAGTGATAGACATGGGTCTAGTTTTAGTCTTTGGCATATGGAAAGCCAGCTTCTCCAGCACCATTTATTAAAGAGAGTATCTTTGTTCCACTGAATATGTTTGGCCCCTTTGTCAAAGATGAGGTGGCTGAGTGCATTTGTAGTCATGTCTGCATCTTCTAAACTGTCCCACTGACCTTCAGGTCGTTTTTTTTCCCCCCAGTACCATGCTGATTTTTTCATAGTAGTTTTATAGTATAATTTCAAGTCAGGGATTGTGATGTTCCCTGCCTTGCCTTTTTTGCCCAGAATTGCCTCTGCTATTATGCTAGGTCTCTTCTGTTTCCAAATGAATTTTAGGAATGTTTTCTCTAGATCTGTGAGGTATGTTAATGGTATTTTGATCAGGATTGCATTAAATCTGTATAACAGTTTTGGGAGTATGGCCATTCTCACAATGTTGTTTCTTCCTATCCATAAGTTGGTTCTTCCTATCCATGAACAAGGGATCTCTTGCCATCTTCTGATATCCTCTTTGATCTCCTTTTTCAGAGCACTGTAGTTTTCACTGTATAGATCCTTTATCTCATTTGTTAGATTGAGTCCCAATTATTTCACTTTTTGTGATGCTATTGTGAAGGACTTGTTCCTTTAATTTCTCTCTCAGTGAGTTTGTTGTTTGTGTACAGGAATACTATTGATTTTTGAGTGTTGACTTTGTATCCAGTTATGATACTAAATTTGCTTACTAACACTAGAAGTCTTTTGGCGGAGTTTTTGGGGTCTTCTATGTGTGGTATCATGTCATCTGTGAATAATGATAATTTTACTGTTACAGCAAAAATAAAAAATCGGGTTGAACTCCACAGGACGTCAAAGAACTTGTTCAGAACAAATGGAGTTCTAATTAACTTTAATTAAACAATTGGACCAGTTGCTGCTCCCCATCCCCAATTTGCTGATCAGGAATGTGGCCCTTAACTGCCCTTTATCCCACCTTATATATATTTTTGGTTTCCATGGTAATAGATTGGAATGTTTAGGCCTGGCCACAGTTGTTTTCCTTGTACCATGTGACCAGGTCAGTCTATGGCCACAATGATATATACTTTCTGTACTCTGTTCTATATGTACCCCTTTAGATACAATGTTTATCTAGGGCCAGGAGGGGCAGTGAAACAACTCGGGCAAAGTCAGGCCTGTAAAGTTAACTCTTTACAGCCCCTCTAGGATGTTTCTCAAGACACATTTTGAGGCTTGCACTAAGACTAGAATTATTCTTTCTTAAAAGGATATGTTAAAAGTTGCTGTCCCTTACATTACTTCTTCCTTTCCTATCCTTATTCCTTTTATTTCTGTGTCTTGTCTAATTGCTCTGGCTAGTGCTTCCAGAAGTATATTGAATGGGAGTGGTGACAGTGGAATCCTTGTCTTGTTCCTGATTTTAGAGTGAAAGCTTCCAGCTTTTGTCCATTTAGTGTGCTGTTGGGTGTTGATTTGTTATAGATGGCTTTTCTCAGATTGAGGTAAAGACCCATGTATTCTGATTTTCTCTAGGGTTTTTACCATGAATGAGGATGGATTTTATGAAAAGCTTTTTCTTCACCTACTGAGATGATCGTGTGATATTTGTCTTTGGCTCTATTGCTATGGTGTATTACATTTGTGTATGATTTGTGTATGTTGAATCAGCCCTGCATTCCTGAGATGAATCCCACTTGGTCATGGAGTATAATCTTCTTGATGATTTGCTGTATTGTGCTTGCTAGTACTTTATTGAATATTTTTGCATCCATGTTCATTAGGGAGATTGGCCTGTAGTCCTCTTTTTTGATTAGGTCTCTCTCTGATTTTGGTATCAGGGTAATACTTGCCTCCAGGAATGAGTTAGGGAGAATTGCTTTCCTTTCAATTTCATTAAAGAGTTCGAGAAGTATTGACATTAAATAGTCTCTAGGTTTCTTGTACAAATTCATTGCATGAATTAGTGTTTTTTTCTTTACTTTTATTGATAAGGTTGGCTGGAGGTTTATCAATTTTATTTATTCTTTCAAAGAAGCAATTCTTCAATTCATCAATTCTTTGTATTGTTTTCTTCATCTCCACTTCATTAATTTCTGCTGTGATCTTTATACTTTCCTGTGTCCTTTGGGCGTTGGGCTTGACTTGCTCTTCTTTTCCTGGAAGCTTGAGGTGCAGCGTCAGGTTGTTTATTTGTGCTCATTCTGTTTTCCTGATGTGATAATTCACTGCTTAAATTTCCTTCTGAGGACCGATTTCATTGTATCCCACACGTTGTGGTATATGCATTTTTGTTTGCTTTTAAATATTGTTTAATTTCTTCTTTAATAATCATCTGTGACCCATTGGTTATTTAGGAGGGCAGTATTTAATTTTCATGTGTCTATGTAGTTTTTGTGATTTCTGTTGTCAGTAATTTCTAATTGCATTGCACTGTGGTCCGATAGTATGCATGGGATAATTTCAATTCCTTTGCATTTATTTAAGCCTGTTCTGTGGGCTAGTATATGATCTGTTTTAGAGGACAACCTGTGTGTAGCTAAGGGAAATGTGTATTCTGATGCTGTTGGGTGGAACACGCAGTAAAGGTGTGCTAAGTCCATTGGTTCACAAGTTTGGTTCAGTGCTGGTATTTCTTTATTGACTTTTTGTCTAGTTGATCTATCTCTTTGTAACGATGGTGTATTACGATCTCTCATTACCATTGTGTTATTGCTTATTTTATTTTACATGTCTATTAATATATGTCTTATATAGTTGGAGGCTCCCATATTTGTTTATGATGGTTATCTCTTTCTCTTGTAGTTTTCTCTTCACGAGTATGTAGTGATCTTCTTTCTCTCTTTTGATAATTCTTGGTTTGAAGTTCACAATGTCTGCAAACAGAATAGCTACCCCTGCTTTTTTCTGGGTTCTGTCACATGGAGTATTGCTTTTCATCCTTTGACTTTCAATCCATGAATTTGCTTTGAGTTAAGTGTGTTTCTTGTATACAGCACATTGTTGGATTTTGTTTCTTGATTTGCTATGCCAGTCTGTTTCTTTGGATTGGTAAATTGAGGCCATTTACATGAGTGGTTATAACTGATATGTATTGACTTACTTTGGCATGTTATTTTTCTGCTGTTGGTTCCCTACTTTTCCCCTCTGTTTAATTGCATGCTTTGCCTGGTGGTTTCTTTCTGTTATTGTTCTTGGAATTTTGGTCATTTTAATCTCTTTCTAGGATCTTTCAGTACTCTTTATAGGATTAGTTGGTGGCCATGAATTTCTTCAGTTGTTCTTTGTCATGAAAATATCTTATTTCCCCATCCTTTTTTTTTTTCGTCCTTTTAGACAGGGTCTTGCTATGTAGTTCAGGCTGGCCTTGAGCTCTCTTTGTAGCCCAGGCTGTTCTAGAACTCTCGATGATCCCCCTGCCTCAGCCTCCTGAGTGCCAGGATTACAGGCATGTGCCACCACACCTGGCTTCCCCATTAATTTTTTTTTCTTTATACCAGGGAATCAAACTCATGACATCAGGCTTGCCAGGCAGGTGCTTGTGCCACTGAGCTACACCTCCAGCTTTCCTATTAATTTTGAAAGATAGTTTTTCAGGGTACATCAATCTGGGTTGGAAGTTGTTTTCTTTCAGTACCTGAAAAACTTCAAGCTCTTCTTGGCTTCATGGTTTGTGCTGAGAAGTCTGCTGTGATTCTGATGGGCTTTCCTTTACAGGTCATCTGTTTTTTCTTCCTCTAACAGCTTTTAATATTCTGTTCTTGGGCCAGGGGCATAGCTTAGAGGTACAAACACCTGCCTGGCAAGCATAAGGTCCTGAGTTCAATTCTTGGTGCCAAAGTAAAAGAAGATGTTCTGTTCTTGTGCTGAATTTCTGGGATCTTTATTATTATATGTCTGGGTGTAGATTTATTTTGGTTATGGCTAATTGGAGTTGTATATGCCTCACTTAAGTGTATGACAGTATCTTTTCCCATTTTTGGGGAATTTCCAGCTATTACTTCTGCAAATAATTCTTTTTTGTTATTTGTGTTGATGCCTTTTCATTTACACCAGTTATTCCTTTTTTTTTTTTTGCATCTTGCAGCTGTTGAATTATTTCCTGATCTTTTGTTTTTTTGAAGAGATCTTTGTTTTTATGATTGCTAGCTGCTATCCTGTTTTTAAGGTCTGAAAGTCTGTATTCAGTTTCATTCAAGTGGTTTTGCCAGTTTTCAGTGGAATTTCTAATGTCCTGGATATTTGTTTGAATCTGTTTCATGCATTCTATTTCTTTCTTGTCATTCACAGTTTCTATCCTTTCCTCTCATTGTCTATTTTTTATCTATCTCTACTATAGATTTGCTGGGAAATTCCTTTATGATTGTTGACATTTTTAAATTTTACCTGAGAGATTATTTCTGATCTGACCTACTCTATAGCCTCATGGATTTCTTTCTTTTCTTTGGTTGTTATTATTTCATAAAAGTTAGGTGTGTTCCATTTTCCTCTACCTGGTTGTCTCCTGGACTTGTTTTGGGTGGGCTGGAGGCCTGAGATTGCATCTAGCTTTTGCATCTTATCATTTTCTGTTTAAGAATTTTTATTTTGTTTTTGTGTTGATCCTTGTAAGTTTTTGTAGTAGGTAGCTATATCTTCTCTAGGAAAAGTCTGTTCCTTGGGGGTGTCTTCATTGTGTTGGAGGTTGTTGGCTTGGATCTGTTCAAGATACTACCTTCTTAGTTAATTAAGAGTGAGGTGTTGGTATCTGTTCAGCTAAGTCCCCAATTCTTTGGTCCTGGGCTTTTGTGAGGTTATTCCCCCAGGAATTCCCAGTGGTATTTCAGAAGGGAGAACATTGTTTCTGATGACAGCAGATAAGGCATTCTGGTTAAGGTAGTATAATTAGCAATAACAGTAGCCTCAAGCACAGTTTAGAAACTGACCAACTGTGGTAGCTATTAATTTTGGACCTTAAGCAGGAGCAATATTTACAGTTGTATAACAGAACCAATTGTAAATTGGGAGTTTGTATTTAAAATGTTTCCCTTCGGTAGAGTGGTTTTACCCTGTGTTGTGGAGATTTAAGAATAGTGGATAAAACACAGATAACTGAAAAGAAAGTAGAAGTAAGGCTGAACACAAAGGATAATCACACAATCTTTGGGAAACTGGAGGCAAGGGTAGATGAAAAAGAATGAGGGGGTAAGCAATGGATTATCTGAACTTGGTCTCTGGATTTGGGGAATGGGATTAGATTTCCATGGCTACAGTTATCCCCAGCCATTTAGGAAAGAGAAAAAGAAGAAAAGAAAAAATAAAGAGAAAAAGAAAGGAAAAAAAGAAAAAGAAAAACAAAAGAAACAAACAAAACCCTCCCCACCACCACTACCACCAACACCACAAGAGATGTCATGGTTTGTGTCTGGATGTCCCCCACAGCCTCATACAGTCATGGGGTGGCTTCTAGAGTTTATGATTGATTCATGGTCCAATGCTGGGATTATTGGGTGTGGGTGCTACATCCACCCTAGGGTGGGTGGTTTGCATACTTAAGGGAGGGAAAGAGCCTTACTCTCTGCCACTCCCCCCTATTTCTGGTGATCCCCTATTGCTCTTGTAGCTTTTGCTGTTTTCCACCACCATGAACTGCTGCCCTTTGCCGTGTGTCACCCTGCCTTGGAGCCAGCCAAGTATAGACTGAAACCTCCACAAACTGTGAACTAAATAAACTTTTCCTCCCTTAATTCTGGGTGTTGGATATTTTGTCTCAGCAATAAGAGAAAAGTAACCAAGACAAGAGAGAACAGAGGTGGCCCCACCCACCTGCTTCTCTTCTGTATGTTTTTGACCCCAAGTACAAAATGCTGGTTCACCAAACTTACCACCTGGTGGTTCGTATTGTTATTATTGTGTTGGGTTTTTTGCTCCACTAGTCCTGCCTGTCTATCCTGTGTGTCTGAGTTGGGACCCTACTGTGTTGCTGGCATTCCCTCTGGTCTCTGGGCCTTCCCAAACAGTTCACCTCAGTCATGGTAGCAGTGAGAGGAGGGGTTATCCTCTGGCCTTCTGGAGCAGTTCACCATGATGATGGGAGGGACCATACTCCTCCTTGCCATTTACCTGGGTTTGGGTGGCAGAGAGGGCCTCTTTCTCTTCTTTTGGTTTTTCTTTTTATCCCTTTTAAATTTTTCTCCTGAGGGTAAAAATGCTGTATTAAGGAGATATTTACTGTTTATCACTTTCTGATTTGTTTTAGATTTTGTTATTAACTATAAATCTTTCCAAAGCAGGAAAAAATAATTTGCTGTACAGTAAGTGAGGCCTGTAGACCTCCAATTAGCCATGGTTAGTGTTTCAATTCATCAATCTAAGGTGAATAGTGCATATGTATTTGATTGTCATCTCTTCTTCTTGGATTGTTCCCTTAATAAGGATGTGGTGACCTTCTTTGTCTCTCTTAATCAGTCTTGGATTGAAATCTACTTTGTCAACAAATAGAATAGCTACCCCTGCTTTTTTCTGTCACAAGGAGTATTGTTTTTAATCCTTTGACTTACAGTCCATGAATTTTTTTGAGTTAAATGTGTTTCTTTATGCAGCATAGAGTTGAATCTTGCTTCTTAATCCATTCTGCCAGTCTGTTTCTTTTCATTGGTGAATTGAGGCCATTAAAATTGGTAGTTATAACTTACATGATATTGATTTATTCTTGTCATCTTATTTTCCTGTTGTTGGTTCTCCATTTCCCTGCCTCTGTGTAACTGTTTCCTTTCCCTGATGGATTTATTCTGTTTAGGCTTATGGAGTTGTAGTTCTTGTTATCTCTTTCCAGAATATCTTTTAGAACACTTTTGAGTGGTTGTTTGGTGTTCAGGAATTCCCTCAGGTATTCTTTGTCATGGTAGTATCTTATTTCTCCAACAATTTTGAAAGATAGTTTTGCAGGGTACATCAGTCTGAGTTGGAAGTTTTTTTTTTTTCAGGGCCTGAAATACTTCACTCCAAGCTCTTCTTGACTTGATGGTTTGTGCTGAGAAGTCTGCTCTGATTTTGATGGTCTTTCCTATATAGGTGATCTGTTTTTTTCTCCAACAGCTTTTAATATTCTGTTCTTGTCTGAATTTCTGGAATCTTGACTATTGTATGCCTTGGTGTAGATGTGTTTTTGATCATAGTTAATTGGAGTTCTACATGCCTTACTTTTCCCTGCCAGGGAAGTTTTTTACCATTATTTCTGTGAACATGTTTTTTAGGTCCTTTGCACCTTCTTCTGATTTTTCATTGATTCTGATCAATCTTATGTTATTCTTCTTTGCATCACCTAGCAGCTCCTGGATTGATTTGTTGTGGTTCCTTGCAATTTTTAAGAAACCCTGTGTTCTGTATCTTATATTTTGTCCTCTCTTTGGATCATTCTGCTGCATATACTTTCAATGGAATTTTTAGTCTCTCAGATATCTATCTCATGTATTCCATTTCTTTCCTATGTTGGGTGTTCATGGTTTTTTAAAATCTTTTTTTTATGCTCCTCTGTTTTTTAAAATCTGTATCTGCTCTAGAGTCACTAACCATGTCTTTCATTATAGTCACCATCTCTGTAATTTTCTGAGAAATTGTTTCTGATTTGATTTTTCTAGAGTCTCATTCATATGCTTTTTTACTTCTGTTGTTACCACTTCACAAAGTCAGGGTAGGTGATTTTAGAATTGTTCCACCTCATTGCCCCCTGGGTTTGCCTTTGGTGTACTAGAAGTCTGGGGTTGCATGTTAAGTGTGTTCTCATTTTGTATTTTTTCACTTAATTCCAAGGTTGATGCTTGTAAATTGCTTATGGTGAGTGGCTTTATTGCTAGTATTTAGAATGCTTAGGAAGGGGCAAGCTTAGCAATGCAGCCCCTGCCTGTTAAGTACAAGGTCCTGAGTTTCATTACTGGTATCCCCCCCCCCACCAAGAAAAAAGAACCCTTAGAAAATGACTGCTTTTCAGAGGTGTCTTCCTGGCGTAGCTGGATTTTGGGTTTTGAGCCTCATGGAAGATCTCACCTCTTCTATTTATTGGGGAAGAGCAGTTGCTGCCTGCTTGGCCCAGCCTCTAGTTCTGTGGCACTGACCTACAATATTGTTTATGACCCGTAGGCCATCTTTGTCTTGGTATACCAAGAAGAACAATGGATCAGAACAATTCTCTCACCTTAGCTACAGTAGTACAACCAGCAATAACAATATCATCAAACGCAGTTTGGAAAATAACAAACTGTGGTAACTATATAAATTTGCCACCTTTAACTGTATAAACTAGATTTGTGGTTATATAACAAAATCTAAAAGGAACCAGAACATTGTATAGGGTAAATAAGCCCTCAATGTGGTAATTTTATCCTCAGGGGAGAAAATTTAAAATAGGTTGGGAAAAAATTAGAGAAATACAAGAAAAGAAAGAGATTGGAAGTAAGGCTGGAGGATGAAAGATGATTATGAGAACTTTGGGAAACTGAGGACAGGAGGGGAAAAGGTAAGGAGGAAATAAAAACAAAAAGCAGAACAGGACAACAATAACAAAATTAGAAACCGTGTTTGTACTCATGTAAAAAGAATAAACAAGAAAAAACAACACAAAAACAAAAACAAGACAAGAAAATAGAAGAAAAGTGCACTTTAAGGTATGTTTCTGCTGTTACTGGTAGACACTATGCACAGACAAAGTCCAGATCTGAGCTGAATAATCCCAGCAAGCCAGTGGCAGCTTTATGGTGAGGTAGTGGATAATCCCACTGGAACTTTTAGTTCCGCTGAAGTTCAGGCTGGTTTCTGGACATGAGGTTGGAACCCAGTTTGTTCAGCCTGTCACACTCTGTGTACCTCCTGCTGGTTTGAACTCAGCACCCTCACCCTTACACTGAGAGCTGCCAGATGGCCTGCAGCTGTTTTGAGTTCTGAGGTCAGTTGGCCCTTCTCTAAGATGGCTACTGGCCAGTTGCCTTCTCCTAGAGGGCATCTGAACCTGAGTAACTCACCAGTCACTGTTGTCTGCTGTGTTCACTGTTCCATTCCGTAGGTGTGTTCCTCTGTGGAGGCCTCTGAAGTTGCCAGTAGTCACCATGCAACTGTAGGTTTGAGCTGCCCCTCCCATGAAGTGAGTCAGGGTTCAGGGAGAAAGTGCTACCTGCCATCTCCTTCTTCTTCATTGAAACCTCTCTCTTTGTTCTCCCCATGGGCTTTAATTCTTCCTCAGACCTTTGCTAGATCCTGGGGACCCACTTTCCTTATTCTTCTCTTCCTCACGTTGCAATATCCCAGTGTTTGGACACCAAATCTTGGAGAGGCTCTTTCTCTTCTGCTCACCACTCCATCATCTTCCCAGAAGTCCTCCATAAAATTAATTTAAACAAAGAAGAGTCCATGTTTGTGGATTGGAAAATTCTATAATATGAAAGTATGAATGATTAATATGAAATTATAGAATCTTCAGCAAATTAATCATTTTAATGTAATTCCTCTTGAAAGATCAGTAAGTGTGGGTTTTTTTGGTATAAATTGACAAGGTGGTGCTAAAATTTATATAGAAATACAGAGGACCCAGAAGAGCCAAGCATATTGAAAAAGAACAAAATGTTTAAGCCATTTGGGGCACACCCACATGATGGGGTGTGGTGCCTGCTGCATATCATGGAGCCAGGGTATGCCAAATAGAGACCAGAGCATAGGGCACACATGGTGCGACCCTGCCAAGACACACCAAGTAGACCAGGGCACAGGCCAGTGTGGCATGTTCTGTGCATGTGAAGTGTCCAGAGGAACAAATCCACTGAGACAGAAAGCGGGTGAGCTTCTCTGGGTGGGAGGTTGCAGAGGGTAGGTGATGAAGGGACATGGCTGCCCATGGTACGAGGTTGGCTGAGGCTGAGGGTGAGAAGTAGAATGACTGCAATGGGCATGGAATCTATTTGGGACAGTGGTCCTCTTCTCAGATTGGATCATGGTGACGTTGTAAAAACTCTGTAAATTACTAAAAGCCATCAAATTATACACTTAAAATTTTATGTGATTGTATATTATATCTGAGAAAATCTTGAAAAGAAACAAGTAACAATCCCGTTTACTTCTGTGACTGCTCACTCTGGCCAGTGACTGTCTTCAGCCAGGTAAATGGGGCTGGAGATGGGAGATGTGTAGTCCTGCAGAAGTGAGACGTGGTGGTGGAAAAGTCGTTGCACACTTGGGGTAAGGAGCAGTGCTGTTGGGAAGTAGGTGGGCGGGTGGCTGTGCCGCAGCCTGCCTTCCCAGAGGCATCAGTAAACAGAGCCTCTTCCCAGCATCACCCCCAGGTGAAGGTAGGGAGAGATGGCAAACATCAGAAGTCTGAGAATCAGAACATAGATGCAAATTTTATGTTGTCTAGCACCTTATTGGAGTAGGAAGGATAAAAGGCTTCTGGTTGTTGCAAGAAATAAATTCTTAGAGGAGCACAAGGACATGTTACATGTGTTTGATATGAGCACACTTAACCACAGCTGCACCTGTGGACCCACAGATACTTGTGTATGTTCATCTGCATGTTTGTGCATATATGTGCAAACATGTTTATGCCACATCTATGCCTTCGCATGTGCACGCTCACTTACACAGTCATTGAGGCCTTCACCTTCACTGCAGTGGAGGCTAAACCATCACAGACTGTGAGGATTCGTCAGTGCCCAGGACAGCAGCGAATGTTTGTAACAATGCAGTTGCTCATCATGTTCACACTCCCATACCCAATCCTTCTGTGTATGCTGCTTACCCCTTCCCCCAAACACTTGCTAGCTGAACACTCTCCTCCAGGCGTCTTTGGGAGATTATCAGCAGTCTCAGTCCAACTTGGAAGTAGAAACCACACAGTGGGCTAAAGGGGAGAAGCACAAAGAATTATTAAACATGATACAAGCCTAAGCTAGGAGGATACCCTCTAGGGTCCTTGGGGCTGGGGTACAGAACTCAGGCAGTACACACTGGGAAGGGGTTCAAGCCTTACTGCAGAAGTAGCTCAGCCTCTTGCTAGCCAAGAAGTCCACCGGGCTGGCCAGGCTCCTGCTGTTTGTAGGACAAGCATGGCCAGCACTAGGGTGGGTGCACAGGGGAGAGGGGTGACTTCAGGTGGGCACAGAGGGGACTACAGAGGGGGTTAGGGGAGCCAGAGTAGGACTGGATCCCTATGAAATGGGCCCCAGAAAGGTTATCACAAGGTCAAGGTGCAGGGGGATGGTGTCAAAGTTTCCCAGCTGAAGCATCCTCGTGCCACACCCTGGCTAGTATCCTCCCTCTCCAGCCTCAAGCCAGAGGTGACCCTGCTCCATGCACTGCCTCTCCTGCACCCTTTACCCAAAGGCTTAACACACCCACTTCAAAGGAGAAACGCTTAGGGAGCTGAGTCCCTTGCTGCAGGGCACATGTTGGTGTGCTCAGGCCTGGGGTGATGTGTAAGTGGCAGCAGGAGAGGAGAGTCCTGGGTCCTCTGTGTGGAGAGAGCTCTCTCCAGCTTGAGGTTCTTTCTGCAAAGTGGGGGTACAAACAGCAGACCCCCAAAGACTCACTGGAGTCCTTGGGCAGGTGCAGTTTATATTTTTTTCCCCATCATAGGGCAAATCAAGACCCAGACCTGGAGACCTCATTGAGATTTTCCGAGTTGGCTATGAGCACTGGGCCATCTATGTGGAAGATGACTGTGTGGTCCATCTGGCCCCCCCAAGTAAGAGTGGACACCCCATTGAAGTTGTGATATTGAGTTAGCAAAGTTAATGCATGTAGTCAGTCACCGTTTTCCTTAGCTGCTCCTGGAAGCTTGCCTGGCCCTTTGTTTACTATGTGGTAGAGCTTGGTCTCTGTTCCCTGGTAACAACCTATTACAAGCCCTAAGAGTGACACCAGTGCAGGGTATCTCCCCAGGATCCCTTATATTCTCCTTTAAAAAACAAATTTAGGAAATTGAGCCTCCATTTTGTATTGACAGTGGACCAGCAGCCTTCATATCAGGCGTGATTTAAAACAGATATGTATATAAATTAAAATATATATATATTTTTTACAGTAAAAGACATTACCATGAATCACCCTCAGAATCACCCCTGTTGCTTTAAATGTACCCATCCCATCGTTCTCACCACCGTCTGCAGCAGCTCTGGAGGCCCCTTTCCTGTCTGTAGCTGCGCTATCCCGACCACCTCGATGTCCTGAGCCAATTCAGAATGTGTCCCTTTAGGGTCAATTTGACTTTGGGGAAGAGGCAGAAGTCACATGGTGCCAGAACTGGTGAACACGGAGCTGAGGACACAGTGCCGTGTTCTGATGAGTCTACCTTTCCTTAGGGCAGCACTTGGCAGCAATATTTTTCATATTTTTGATCAATCTTATAAAGACACTCAGGAAAAAGGACTACAGGGTTGCTTTGGAAAGGGGCAAGGATGATGAGATAAATGTGTTTGAAGTGAGGGAGAGCATTTGAGGAGAATTCATGACAATGTGTCTTTCACTATAATACAATTTTAAAATACAAGCTGGGTGTGGGGGCACGTATCTGTAATCCCAGCAGTAGGGAGGCTGAAGCAGGAGGATCACTGCGAGTTTGAGGCCAGCCTGGGCTACAGAGTGAGCTCAAGGCCCGCCTGTACTGCATAGCAAGACTCTGTCTCAAAAAGGCAAAACAAAACATTTTAAAATGCAGTAATTTCCATTACTTTTTGATTATCCCTTGCATTTCTGAGGGTACTCTCAGAATAGGGGGAGCAGATACTTATGTGTCACTTGTTTCCTGTTGTCCTCAAACAGTGCCCCTGGCTTCCTGGTCACCTCTGTTGCCTACAACCCTGCCCTGTCTTCCTGCTGCCCCTAGCTGACACCCATGCTCATTTCACCTCTCAGGGCAGCATCAACACAAGGTTCAGACTGAACTTCGGGTCGGTTGTCTTGGTGGGGTTTGATGGGGACAGGTGGTGATGATAGGCGGAGTGGGGCAGTTGCCCTAAACTGGAAACCTGGAGCCCCCTTTCAGTGGCTGCTCTGGGGGACAAGACAGGGCAGAGGGAGAGCTGCTCCCTGTTGCCTTTTGAATTTTGTGTCCCACTGAATGGAAGAAGGCACAGCACCAAAGGCTTCTGGCCACAGCTTGTTTGCACCTGTCATCCTGTGTGCAGACCCTGACCTTTGACCTGGCCCCTTCCCTTACTGGGACTTGTCTGTAGAGTCAGTTTCTCATCCCGTCTACTTACCCCTATTGAGTTCTTGTTCCTATTTCCTGTCTAGACACCTAATCGAAGAATGTCACACTTCATCACCACCTCTCCTTTCCAGGCTAAGTCTAGAAGCGTTTCTCTTGTGAAACCAAAGATATCTTTACCTGTTATGCCCCATATCAAATGTTCCTCTGAAGATGAATTGTCATCTCTTCTCCCAAATGCTGAATTGCCTGCTGCTAACTTTTGTAAAATCAGTAGGTTTTCTTGAAAATCATCAGAACAAGGAACATTTCTTGGTCTGGGATAACTTACACAGAGAAAGGCACACATATTTGCATAGTAGAAAAATAATTTTTTACATCCATAGTAAAAAAACAATTTTTAAAAAATCTTTTAAAAATTGTCACAATAATGGTAGACTGCAGTATGATGTTCCCATATATAATTACTGTATTAGCCAGCTTTCCTGTTGCTGGGACACAAGCCTGAATGTCCACAGCTTAGAGGAGAAGAAGTTTAATTTGGCTCATGGTCACAGATGACTCAGTCCATGACCAGCTCGCACCAAGGCCGGAACATCGTGGTAGGAGTATATGGTGGAGCAAAGCTGTTTAGTTCATGGCAGCTGAGAAGCAGAGCAGGGAAACCATGCCAGAGAGGAGGGGCGAAGGATCGCACATGCAGTTCCTAAAGTCACTTCTCCACAGTCCACCCAGACATGCCGAGGTGCATGCTCGAGTCTTCTGCTAGGTGTTCTTTTTCATTATTCTCATTCTTTTTCTTGTTCTTACTCTTATTCTTTCATTCTTATTCTTATTTTTCTTCTCCTTCTCTTCTTCCTCCTCTTCCTCTTCCTTCTTCTTCTCCTCTTCCTCCTTCTTCTTCTTTCTTCTTCTTGTTCTATTATTGCTTAATATCAAGCCCAGGGGCCACTGAGCTAGATTCCCAATCCTGGTAGACATTTCTTAATCCAGTGAAGTTGACAGATGAGTATTAATGGGTGTGTATTCAACACGTAATGATCACATTGGAGTAAATAGTATATACAGTATCTCAAATATTTATCTTTGTTTTGGATGGTAGCATTCAAAATCTTCTAGCTGATTTTAAACGACCATCTGCCTGGTTTTGGGTAGGTTCCTTTTTTTCTCTGAGTCTGTCTCTTCTAAGGATTAAATATGGTAATACAGTAGGTTTCTAATGTCTCTGTTTTTCAAAGCTATGGAGCCCTGTTTTCAAACAAACCCTAGTAAAAACTCTTATATTGAGTAGAGATAGAGGCCAAGGTACTCTGTGTGGTTGCTGGTGGGGGAGGATGTCATTCAGAGTCCTGACTGCTGGGCCTCCTCTCTACTCACACAGGGAAGCACATCTTGGAACCACTGCAATTGTAAACAGGATAGCCCCCTATGGAGGGAGTGAATATTAGTGGATTCTGGTTAGGAAACCAGATAAGGCCTAGGACTTAGCTGAGTTGTGCTATCTAGGGCAGGGTCACACTTTAAGGCATCTCAAGAGTTAATAATTAGATTATTGCCAGGTGGAGAGTGGAGAGTACAATTCTAGGCAGAGGGCTCTTTGAAAAGGCTTACTTCATCTCTCCCTATTATAGTCTTAGGCTGAGCCAGCGCTGTCCCCTGCCTCCCCTAGGAACTTTCCAGCTTCTGTTTGTCTCTGGTCTTCAGGTGAGGACTTTGAGGTTGGCAGCATCACTTCTGTCTTTAACAATCGTGCACTTGTGAAGTACAGTCGTCTGGAGGATGTGCTGCATGGCTGCTCTTGGACCGTCAACAACAAGCTGGACGGGACCTATCTGCCTCTGCCTGTGGACAGGATCATCCAGCGCACAAAGAAGATGATCAACAAGATTGTGCAGTACAGCCTGATCGAGGGGAACTGTGAGCACTTCGTCAATAACCTCCGATATGGCGTGTCCAGGAGCCAGCAGGTGTGGCCCTTGCCTTGTTCGTGGCTCCTAGCGTGGAGCTTTCTTACACTGTATCAACTCCTTAGTCACCAGAACAGCCATCAGTCATCCCACCATGTTGCTTGCTGTGCTAGAGGGCTTTCTCTTCCTACAGATCAGCGTGGTTCAGGAGGCATCTACCCTCCATTTCCCCTTAGAGCAGTAGCGAAAGTGCTGGCGTAAGAGGAAGCCCGCCTGGTTGGAGTCCCCTCTCTGTCATACCTAAGGGTGGTCGCCTTGGCAAAGGTGCTGTTTCGGAGTCTGTTTCTTCCTTTACAAAGTGGAGACAGATGGAGGTAGATACTTTGTCATATGATTTGCAAACTTATAGCCTATGGGGTGCATCTCAGAAATACTATTATTTTTTGAGTTTGAATTATTTGGCAACTTTAAAAACAGAAAAAGACCTGGATTCCCAGCTTTTCTTGAATGCCTAATGAATCAGGCTGTTGAGCCACCATTCCTGCATCTGGCCCTCTCAGGGCCATGCTGTGTCTCTGTGCACTGTGGGACCATGGATTACCATTGCTCCCCTCACACCTGCCGGCCCCATCTGTGCTGCCCTGGGGTTCCTCCTCCCCCATGAAGGGCAGAGATAAACTAAATGTGGTACATATGGTGCAGGTGAAAGAGCCCTAGAAACCTGCATATCTGTAAAGTTTAGGCTGCTCTTGCTAATGGGGGAATCCTTGTTAAAACTCCATGCCAGGAGCAAAAGAAGTGTATATTGCAAATAGGTGAAAGAAGCTGAAGGTGAAAGGTAGACCATACTCTTTCTGTGTGTCTACCCTTATTTTCATAAGTTTCGTGAACAGATTGGGCTCACACCGCATACTTTGTTTCCCCACTACTGTTGTGCACCTCTCAGTGGACAATGGAGAACCTCAGTGCTCCCTCTCCCCCTTTGGTTTCTGCGTCTTCCTTGTCAGTGCTCTGCACCCTCTACTTGCCATCCGTGTGAGACCTTGCACCAGGCCCAGGTGCTTAGTAAGCACCGATATTTTTCTGTGAAAAGAAGACCCAAGATTCTAGAGCGTATTTGGGTAAGGCCCTGGGCCCAGGAGCCACAAGGCACAACCCAGAGCTGAGTTTGGATACCAACTCACTGTGTGATTCTGTTCAAGTGGATTCCTCTGATTCAGAGTCCCTGTTGTAGAATAAGGGCCTCAGAGGCAGAGGTAGGTACTTTGTAGAGGACCTATAAAGGGTCCTCTGCCCTGGGACGGAGCCTAAGTTGGTGGCTCTGAGGAAGGAGAAGGACCGGAGCCTTGGATGCCTCTTGGGTAAGGGAGTTGGCTGCTTTGGAGGTCTGTCCCCACCGTCCTGGCTCTGCTTGATCTGCAGCTCTAGCATTCTGGAATGAGAGGGCAGCATAGGCTGGCTCCTCCTCTAGGAGAAGACACCGGGAAGGCTGGCTCATGGGGGGAAATGGTGGGGTGCAGGTGGGGAAGGGCAGGCAGGGACCCTGCTAACTGATGTGCTTTGCAGGTGGAGCACGTCCTGGTGGAAGGAGCAAAGGCAGCAGGTGCCCTGATCTCAGCGGTGGTGGACAGCACGGGGCCCAAGCCGCTTACTGCCTGAGGTGCTGAAAGCGTTGAGTAGGGAAGAGCTACTGAGGAGAACAAGCGCTTGTCCTCCCCTTGCCCTCCTCTTTCAGTCAGTGTACTTAAGAGAACTGTGAGCTTCTGGAAGAATCTGCAGTGTATCAAGTTACTCTTCTGGCAGTACATCCAATATATGTGACCCATGGACCCAGAGGAATGGAAGAACTGGTATCTGTTATACACTGATCATGCTCCAGACACTGCAGGGTGTCTCACACATCTGCTTAGTTTTTCTCACTGTAGGAAGAAGCTTGGCTTCTTTCTAGGCTCTTAGCCCTGTTGTTGTAGCTCCGGGCTCCCATAGCTGTCAGTGTTGATGCTCTTGGTAGCTCCCAGCTGCCCTGTCAGGGCTTGGCAGCAAAGGGTCATTGCCCCCTTGGAAGCTCTCTGCACTTCTCCCAGCAGTTCATACTGCTTCTGTGGGGCTCTCTGCAGGTCTCTGCCAGATGCTGCCCAACTGTCACCACTGTCAGTCAACACCCCTGGTTTGTACCACCTCCAGGTTTTGTTCCTGGTCCTTAGCGCTGTTCAGTGCTCATCAATGCTGGTCACTGCTGGTTGATGCTACCATTTTGCTGGTCTTTATTGGTTGCTGATGGTCTCTGGAACCTGTGGGCCAGTAGGCCCTAGTGCTTATAATACCTTTTAATGTGACCTGCTCTGGCCACACTACCCAAGAGATTTACAAGACGTTGTGGGTGTTCTGAGAAATGAATCACGAGCAGGACCATGGAGCAGGCCTGTGCTGCAGTGTGGGAGTCAGTGTACTGGAGGAGCCTCTTAGGCCAACCCAAGGAGTGAGGAGTGCTGCTTACATGGAGCAGCAGTGTATCCTTGCTGTTTTGTGTATTTTGTGGCCCGGGGATTGGTCTAAGTTCAGCCCTGCCATGGTGTCATCTGTGGCTGGGGTAAATTCAAGCCTGCTGCATCAAGGCAGGCATCTGGAGTGGGTGTAGGGTACCTAGGAGAACTGCAGCTGTCCTGGTGACAGTTCAGTGGAACACTAGGAGAAGTAGCTCCTTTACTGACAGCTGCCACTTTACAAAAATAGCAAGGCTGAGATGGTGACTGGCTCCGCTTTGCAGGAATCTCCAGGAGGGTCTGCCGTGTTGCTCATGGTTCACTGGGTTTGGGGATTTTAGGGATAACGACACTGGGTCCCAGACCCCTCTTGGTCTTAATCTTATCAAGGGTAGTTTCCCACCACTCGGGCACTGCAGTAGTCAGCTGAGCTGTGCCTGTCAGTTCCGCATGGAGGGTAACCTGTGAAGTAATATCAGGGGTAGTGGAAGACACTGGGGCCAGTTGTCCAGTTCCTCCATAGGGGCCAGAGGACAGCAAGGAGGAGGCATTGTGGCAGCTGTTGGTTGGAACATGCCCACTTCTGCTCGGTGGAAGAGGAAGAGGGAAGAGCTGGGCAGTTTCTTGTTTATTTCACTACCTCCAAGTTGTCTGTAAGACTGTGAGCTCTGGAAAGCACATTTCACACCTTGAAGATAAGAGTGTAAAGGATTCTTAAAGTTTTTTAAAGAGATCAAAAGCAGTTTCTTCATTCTAGAGTAGACACTAAAATTTGTGCTTGGGGAAATTCAACATAGCTGACTAGAGGAGGAGTCACGTTCAGGGCGGATTCACCAAGAACAAGTGTTTCTGAAGTGGAGAGGGGGGGCTACACTCTGAAATGGAAAATTAATGGGAAATATGATATATTTAGATCAACCAAACCTCTGGATAGTTGAAAAGAAGAAGCTGAGCTGCCATGGCTGGTTCACAGTAGCCCCTACCCCTTGCTGCTGTGGGGAGCAGCCATCATGGGAGGGTCACAAATGGTTGAGGGACTGAACTAAAGCTGACAGACTCGGCATATACCAGTCCTCCCCCGACCCCCAAACACTGGGGAACATTCCAAACACTAGCATTCCCCTGGACTTTGGCCAGAGAGAGGATAAGTTATGAATGGTGCCCGACTCTTCTAGGAGTCAGCTTGATCATGCACCTGCCTGCCCACCAAAACACCAATGTGCCCACCCACCCACCTGCCTGCCTAGTGCACCCTGTGTGTCTTGCTGTGGAATCTGCATGGCTTCTCGCAGTCTGACTTCAACTAAGACAGGAAACTGTGTGGGCACTCAGGCTTTATGGCACAGTGGTCACAGAGATATTGTGTATGTGTTATCTTACTGACGTGCTAGATCTGATTCCCTGTCAAATGTTTTAGGTTACATTTTTCACTTTGATTTAGTTGTTATTTTTTTCTCTCTCTCTTCTCATCTCCCTACCCCTTTTCTTCAATTCTGGTTTCTGTAGCAAGACTATTTTTAATTTTTTAAACTAATTTCTCACACTTGTAAGTTCGTTTCAAGTTTCCCTGTTGTTCGACGCCGCTCCCGACCCGCGGAAGGCAGCACGCAGACAATCGGGTTCTGTAACGTGTTTCTTTATTGGACACAGCACAAGCCCCACAGGAGTCCACTCTACGTGGCTCCTTCCAGGCTGCTTCTTCCTCCAGCTTCCCGTTACAGCAACTTATATAAGGGCGGTTAGCAAATCACACTACGCCACGTGGGCCTTCAGGATTGGTTTCAGGGCGCCGTAAGCAGGCACCTTTCTATATAAGGTATACACAGAGTCAGCAACAAGAACCAGAAAACAGGATATAGGCGCCATCTTGGTAACACGGTGGGAGGGGCTGATTCCAAG
>PVLD010020615.1:0-33487 GCA_004027595.1 Dinomys branickii | reverse complement strand
AGCCATAAACAATACAGAAAATACAAAGTTATACAGAATATAGTAGGGAATTAGAACTGGATGTTGTATTACATAGTTATCTTCACATTAGTTAACACAAAAACATTAAAGGAAATACCAAATTATAGAGAAGATAGTAGGGAATTTGCACTGGATGCTGTATAATATAAAGTTATCTTCACTTCTGTTAATACAAAAGTGATTGAGGAAATACAGAATTATAGAGAACATAGAAGAGAATTAGCTCTGGATGCTGTCCTATATAATGTTACCTTCACCTTTGTTACTCAGTGACACAGATGATGGCCCATTTGATCGTTCAGTTTTTCTCCTCCCTCATCTCCGTTGCCCTACCACTCAATCAGTCATCTTCCCTGTGATAATAACTGTACTCCTGGGTTTATCTATATCCTTGGACTCTCGCCTTGGGAAGAGATATAGCTGCCTCAGACTATACTATAACATACTTGGGTGTATACAAACTGCCATGGTTGGAGGTGGGAAAGCACATATGCTCACAGCGGACCGCCCGGCTCCACCCTGTCATCGTGCTATGGGTGGGGGCGGGTCCAGTCCATGAGGTGCCCTGAGCGGGGCCCTCAGCGGAGCAGCCACCGGGCCCACCGCAGAGCAGAAGCGGAGCAGCCACGGGGCCCACTGCAGAGCAGCAGCGGGGCCCACTGCGGAGCAGGAGTGGAGCAGCCACGGGGCCCTCAGTGGAGCAGCCGCGGGGCCCACTGCGGAGCAGCATCGGGGCCCACTGCGGGAGGCAGCTTGTTAAAAGAGATTTTTTTAGTTAACCCTGATGGTGCATACCTGTAATCCAAGCATTCTGGGACAGGAAGATGGCAAGTTCAAGCCCAATCTAGGCAACTTAGCAACTTAATAAGACTGCCTCAAATGGGGAAGGGGGTGTTTGCTGGAGATGGAGCTTAGTGCAAAGGCCCAATAGAAAGAAGGAAAGAGAGATAATGAGAAAGAAGGGAAGAGAGCAAGAGGGAGGAAAGGAGGGGAAAGGAAAAGGGTGGAAAGGAACAAACGGAAAGATTTTGTCTCCTTTGCTTTGCTTTTAGGATGGTATGGATTTCAGTGAGCTTAACAGGTTGTGGTGAAGCATCCAGACAAAACCAAGTGGAAGAGACCAGAAGATGAGGATGAGATGGAAATCAAGGAGCGAGAGCTAAGAGAAGTGGCAGAGAGGCCAAGCCCAGGGAGGCTCTGTGGAGGACCAGAGTTTGGGGCGCGGAGACTTTACTCATGGGCTCATTACAGACCATGAATCAGGATCTTGAGGTTGTAAGAAACCCCCAGGGCCACAGGGGACTCACATAGCTGCTAAGGGCCAGGCAAGAGCCAGAATGAAGGTGACAGTTGAGTCCCCAGGTCTCTAGAAAGCCATTCCAGAGAAGCCAGAGCTCCTGTGTCTGACTGCTGCCCAAGGCATGAGTGTGGCCTCCGCTGTCTTTACAAAATTTGGCTACGTGCGTGTAATAATCAGACTTTAGCTCTGGGGCTTCTGACCTGATCCAGTATTTTCATACCTGCCTTTAAAGAAGATGAGAGGAAAACATCCCATTTCATGAAAGGTGAAGTCTAGAATTGAGAGAACAATTCACTGGGAGGGAAGGAAGCACTTTCCACTGTAGATACTGACACAATGTTTACAGTCGAACTCCTTCAGGAATCTTCCATGAATCCTCCAGAAAACAAAATTAAGAAATTACTTTGTCAAAATGTGTAAATTTAAGCTCTGGGGATTTGGGGAGGGGGTGGCGGGAGTGGATGTGTAATTACAAGGCGCACCGGGGTGCTTCATTCTTGGTAGGGATGGCGATGCGCAAATTGAAAAGTGTGCAGTGACAGTTGGTAGCACAAATCCTAGAGAAAACGCAGGCTGCCAGGTACCAATCCATGCATGATAGGAGCACAAAAAGTGCACCAGTGACTCAAAGTTTTCTGTACTACAGCTGAATACTGGTTCCCACAGTAGGTGATTTTTTTTTTAGATTGTTATGCTTAAACTCTAAAAACTGGCACGAGCCATCTTTATCCACCTTCCTTCTCTCTGATCAAAAATCCAGAGAGATAAAGAATAAAACACTTGAAAGGTTAAAACATCACTTTTCTTTCTTCAGGGCTACATAGAGTCCAGTTCTTCTTCTTTTGAAATTAATAATAAGAAATTTAAAAATTGATGTGACACATATTAAGCATGGTATTAGGAACGTACATTGACTGTGAGTTTTTATTCCAATTAGGGGAAAGATGTGCACTTTCACATGTTAATTCTTCTTTTCTCTATCCAATGAATAATTAAGCAGGGTGTGGTGGTGCACACCTGTCACCCCAGGTGCTCATCGCGGGCAACTTAGCAACTTAGGGAAAGTCTGTCTCAAAAGTAAAAATGAAAAAGGGCTAAGATAGTAGCTCAGGGCAAAAACCCTGAATTCCATCCCCAGTACTGTAAACAAACAAACAAACACAAATAGTTATTAGGCACTGTGATAGTTTGTGTGAGTCCATTTAGGAATGATCTGTGTCAAGACCAAATGAAGCAGCACAAACTGGATGGCTTACCCAAAAGAACTTGGACCATCTGATGGTTCTGGAGAACAAAAGCCCGAGGTCCAGGGCTGCTTCCTTCTGAATTGATGGGGGGAATCTGTCCCAGGCCTGTTTGTTGGCTTTAGGGGATTTTCTGGCCATCCTTGGTGACTCTTCACTTTAAGAGGTAACATCTGGACCACCACCTTTGTGTCCACACAGCATGCTGTGCTCATGTCTCGAAAGTCCCTGCCAGTCCCATTGGAAGGGGCCACTGTAGGGACCCCATCCTGACTTGATGCCTTCTGCAAAGACCCATCAGCAAAGTCACGTTCTAAGGTACTGGGGCTTAGGATTCCAACACATCTGTCTGTCTTCCGCTTCTTCTTATTTACTTACTTATTTGTGGGTGCCCCAAACCAGCACTTCACTTTGAACTTGGCATTATACTGGGTCCCAGCTGGACAGTGGTGAACCAAAGAGACACAGTGCTGGTCCTGACACAGTAGCAAGGAGCAGCCATTGGCAGGGACTTAACAGATTGTCACCATGAAGGAAACGCAGCAGGTTCTCTTACAGCGCAGGGTGGGAAGATGAGAAGGACCAGGGGTCAGGATGTGCCCCAGAAGCAGCGTGCAGTGGAGCCAGGCTGCAGGGGCGGATGTTGGCAAGGGGAAGGAGTGGAAGCTGTGGAGCATATGCCTCCACAGTGTGACGTGGCCCTGCAAAGCGCGAAGGAGAACTCGCCGTTTCTCGCTGACTGCTCGCTTGTCTCCTACAGCCTGCTGTTCCCTGGCTCCTGACTCCCACTCCCTCCCTCTCCTCTTGCCATAACATTTAGAAGTGTTTAAGCTTTGTTTTCTTTTTCTTTTTTTTTCAGAAATACACTCATGAATGTCCAGGGCCATCAGCCTGTTCCTAGAATAATTTGGTTCTGGTAGCTGGTTTGTACATATGGCCTCCTGAGAAGCACAACTTCACAGCCACTGGGTGTTCATTAGCTTCCAGAACTGCCTGTGGCACAGTGGTCACAGCCAGGATCAGAGTCAGACTGCCAGGGTCAAAGCCCTAATTCTGCCACAAGTTAACTTCTCAGGCCGAACGTCCTCTACTCTAAAACAGGCTTGGCAGAAGCACAATGCCCCATGTCCTCTCCTGCACGATTTAGTGTGAGGATCAGTGAGTTAACGTACATAGAGCACGTAGGAGAGCTGCTGGCATGTCCTAAACTCTAATAGATATTGGCTATGACAACTCTGAAGACAGGCACTTCCTGCTCTACAACTCTTCCCCTGGATTTAAAATGATTCTTTTACCCAGTGCCTGACAAAACATGGGATATAATATATAGACAGCAGTACTCAGTGAATAAATAAATAGGGGTGGATCGGTGGATGGATGGATGGGTGGGTGGATGGGTGGATGGGTGGATGGGTGGACAAATAGACTGGTTATTGGGTGGGTAGATGAATGAATGTGTGATGAATGGATTGTGTATGCTATCAGTGTCTGGAATACCACACATTCAATTTTTACCTCAAGTAGCAAATGGTTTAGGAGAAAAGACTCAGGCCTTTTCTAGCCTTAAGAACTTACCTTTAAAGAATTGTTTTGTTGGGCTGGAGGTACAGCTCAGTGGGCTAAGTGCTTGCCGCTAAGCACTAGGGCCCTGAGTTCGATCCCCGGTCCCGGAAAAAAAAAAAAAAAAAAGAATTGTTTTGTTTACTTTCTATCTTTGTAACTTGAAAATAATATGGCCCACAAGCAAAAAGGCCACAGCTACTGAAAAAACTTCATGCTTGTATTATTCTAAGTATTTTAAGGTAAGAAATATGGGTTCATATGTAAAACATATGTAAACAACAACCATCCAATAAATGCCAAAGAAACTTCTAAGAGGCCCTTCGTGAGATGCCCCACAGTTGGCTCTGGATCCAGCCAGCCAGCTGCTGGATCCTGCTATACCAATATATGTGCTGGTGAGTGCAGACGATAAGCAAGTCTCGGTGGTGCTGGTGATGGTGCTGCAGTGCCACATATTGTCAGCCTTTGCCCCATCTCGCTGAACCTGCACCCAGTTACAGAAGGACAATTTATCAGCACTCTATAGGCTGCAAAAGCTGATTCAAAGTCAGGTTCCCCTTCAGAGCCTTTCTTTTAAATCCCCATTTGGGCCTTATTCTGGGAGTATGCTTTCTCAATGTATTTCAAATTTGGTTTACAAATGGCTGCTTCCTTTTAGGACCACGCATGAGAACACCTCTGCTTTTCCCCACAGGTGATGTAGATATGGAAGAAGAGAGAAGAAAACTCAGCATGGTATGTGGTGTCCTGTAGCAGCACAAGGATCTTGGACCCAAGAGTAGGGAGAAGAAAGTGAGGGCTCAGCCACTGGCAGGAGAGGAGAGAAACACTGAAGAGTAGGGCGTCTGGGCAGCGACCATCCCACATGTTTGTCTTCCCTGGCTGCTTCTCCAGTAGACGGGGAGACTGGACCCCACAGGCGCTGCATCAGACATCAGCAAACTGCACAATGCGGTGCTACTCTGCCATAAAAAGGGATAATCTGGAGTCATCTGTTGACAAATAGATGCACCTTGAGACCATAGTGCTCAGTGAAATAAATCAGACACACAAGCTTAAATACCATGGAGTACCTCTCATTGAGCAAAGCAAAGCACAAATAAAAAACAAAATAAACGATGGATAAGAAGAAACAGGGAGGTAGATCTTTTGCAAATTGGAAGGAGTCCAGGAGACCAAGAGTGATGTGGGAGGAGAGCAGAAGGCAAAGTAAAACGATTTAAAATGTGTCACATGCATGTACCACATGCGCACAACGAATGTAAGCACGATGTCCTAAACATGAATTTAAAATGTTAACAATGAGAATGGAAAGGGGGATTTAGAGATGGAGGGAGGAGAGTGGATGGAAACGGGAAGGACTTAAAAAGAGGGAGGGAGGGAGGGAGCAAGGAAATAAAGAGGAAGAGAGAGAGAGAGAGAGAGAGAGAGAGAGAGAGAGAGAGAGAGTCCTATCTATTCATGGTCACATGGAGCTTAAGTCCGAACTCTGCTGCTATCGAATACAGCTCATCCTATTTAATGTTCTTGAAAAGCTCTCACATAAAAGGCCACCTTAAACTCCTGCACTCAGACCTCCTTTGCTAGAGTGATTTATAAGAAACCCTGGATTCTCCTGGCCTGGAGCCTCAGAGCTCTCTCAAGTCCCCAGCAAGGAGGGACAGCAGGGGAGGCTCTGCCCCCGAGACCTTGGTGACTGCAGCAGAACAAAAGACAGGGGACAGGCTGTGTGGAGTGCTAAGGGCTCCAAATAGAGAAACCAAGTCAGCCAGAAATTCTCAAGTGCCTGGGAAGTGAGCTCTCCTTGGAGTGAATGAAGAGCTAGCATCCCTGGGTTACTTGACATGAGATCCTTCCCGGACGGGCTCAGTTCCAATGGTGGGACCCATTTTCTGCCCGGAGAAGACTAACCATGCTCAGCCAGTGGTAACTCGCACCCCACTCACTTTGGGGATTGCTAGTCTTGGGCACCACTAATGGGTCCCCTCCCTCACATACATGAAAGTTAAGTACTATGCACTTCACATTTGCTTCTTTTTTACTGTTTCTCAGGGGCGGGGGGGAATAATGCTGATTGAAAAAAGAATAGGAAAAATGCTACAGAAAGCACTTGATTTTCCAAGAGACAGCCACAGAGCTTGAGCAGCAGCCTTCCTTTGACTGGTAATTGCACACATCACCTGAAAACACTGGCATGAAAGCTGTTCTTTTCACAATAGATTCCTGCACCAGAGGCTCCCCTTCCTTCTCTGAGTCTGTTTGCCTGCTTTTTCATTCAGAACCAGCCAGGTCCTGAAATCCCTTCCCAGGGTGGGGGCCACTCAACCAAGAGAGTAGAAGCTGCGTCTCCACTGCCCTATGATTTCGTCCTTTCAGCCCCGGCCATATCACAGGGAAACTCAGGACTCCAGGGATGTGAAAACTCTGTGGAAACTGAACTGCCCTTCCAGCAAAAATTGTTATTATAATCACGAAGGCAACCTTTTCCTCTTACCTGCCTCCCCATTCTGTGATCCATGCTCTGCGGGATCCTCATGGAGAGGATTCTCTCCAACATCACTGCAGATCTCTGTGGTCAATGCAAATGTGTTGGGTTTTGTTTTGCCACTTACATCATACCTTAAAAAACCTTGGATGAACCCAGCATGTCCGATAGACGGGAAGGGGGCATTACTGGGGACGGAACCCAGGGCCTTTGCATTGAACTACATCTCTGGCCCTTTGTAATTTTTTATTTTGGGACAAGGTCTTGCCAAATCACTAAACTTCCCAAGCTGGTCTCAGACTTGTAACCCTCCTGCCTCAGCCTCCCAGAGTACTGCAATTACAGGTATGCATCCCCCTGAGTACTAATTATTTTTTATTTCACAAAATTTCAGTCTTGATCTTATACAAAGACCATATCATTCTCTGCCCAAACTGCTACATTGTGGGAGTAAAGAGCAAGGTCCCTAGTAATTATTCAAGGACGTAAAGGAAGAGCAGAGAAAGCCAGTCTCACCAGGACGGCTGTCCATGTTGACTACAAACTCAATTTCCAGTCCTGTGCTACTTTACAGTAGATGGCAAACCTTGTTACTTGTGTGGCTTACTTCATTTTCCTTTTTGGCCAGGGCATCCATTACGCAGGTACTTCCAAACAAGAGAAAGTTTCTCTCCAGTCCTATTTCCCCCTGTTTTTATCTCTGGGCAATTTTTCCTGCCTGCATAGCACTGCTTTTTATTGCACTTTGCCAATCCTTCTTTAACAGTATCTTTAATTTTTGTTTCACTAATGTGGACATGCTATGCCATAGGTGTGTGTGTAATCATGCTATTTCCACTGGGATAGTACCTTTTATTTTAAAAAGCTAGATTTGCTATTTGGAGATCTCATTGTAAAGCATCAAATATGTTTATTGCTCATTTGTTTTTATAAAAACATCCTTAAGCCAGGTGTTGTGCACACATGTAATCCCAGCACTCAGGAGGCTGAGGCAGGAGGATGAGTTGTGATTTCAAGGCCATCCTGGGCTACATAGTGAGTTCAAAGCTAGCCTGAACTGCATAGTGAGACCTTGTCTCAAAAACACCAAAATAAATAAATAAATAAAATTAAAATAAATAAAAGCATCCTTCAACTCAGGCTTCTGGGTTAGTGCACATCTGTTTATAGATGTGGTATCCCAGCTAAAGGCAGGTAAAGGAGAGCAGCAGGGGAAGATTGTCAAGTCTCATCCGAGGGCATAGGGGCAGGTATGAATCCTCACCTGGGATTTTAGACCTTTATGTGATATAAGGAATTTATGGTGCAAAACAAATCACTTTCTAACAAATTTGGTAAGTCGCCAGGTACAGTAGTACCTGCCTATAATCCTAGCTTCCTGGGAGGCTGAGGCAGGAGGATTGCATATTCAAGCCCACCCTAGGCAATTTAGTACTTAGAGACTGTCTCAAAATAAAAATTTAAAAAGGGCTGAGAATTTAGTTCAGTACAAAGGCCCTGAGTTTAATCCCCAGTACCTCCTCACACAAAACAAAATTGCTGAAGAACAGAAAATAGTTGGATGAGAATTTTGCTGAGAAATTCAAATGGAGATCAGATTTGGGAAAGAGTGATGCACTTGTCAGAAAGAATTGAGACAACAATTTCATTCACAAAGACCATTAGGACACAGCCAACATGATTTCACAATCCTGCACCTTCCCAACTCCCTTGCCAAAACAAAGTCACAGAAAGATGGCATATTCTGCACGAGGCAAACAGACATAAATAGTGGGGAGGGCGGTGTTTTAAAATAGCTGCTTGTTTCTAATCAATGAAAATTCTCACTCAGGTAGTCTTGTATTTTAATCTCTCTCAAGCAATCATGGAGTAGGGAAAGTAACATTTTTACATCAGAAAAAATTGGGGGGCAATAAAAACCCCAATTTAATAACATAGGAAAGAATTTAAGTTTTGTGATGAGCTTAAAAGAGAGAGTTCAAAATTAAATCAATAATATGTTTTTTGGTTTTAGTATTTTTTTGAGACAGGGCCTTGCTATGCATCCCAGCCTGGCCTCAAACTCACAATGATCCTCCTGCCTCAGCCTCTCAAGTGCTGGGATTATAGGCATGTGTCACTACATCTGGCAATAATATGATGTTTAGCCATAGTAAAAATGATTTACACACCCATGACACACCCCTTAAAAGACTAGAACTGAGTTAACCACCATACTCATCAGAATTGTCTCTTTAATAATAGAACTACAAATTGATTTTTTTTCTTGGACTCTGTATTTTTCATAACTTGCCACACCCTTCCATGTGCATATATAATTTTTAAATACTTTTCCTTAAAGAAAAAATAAAAGAAACAGACAGGGAAAAAACAATAAGAGCCAAAAACTGAGTAGCCTCCTGGAAGCTTCTTATGTAAGCAGACGCGGTTAACTGCAACTCTCTGGATCCACTTTTGTGCCCCAGCAGCTGAACCTCATAGAGTTCCAGCGAGCGCTGAGTGGGGGGCTCTCTCTCCACACCCCACCTCTGTTTTAACGATAAGCATGAGGAGGAGGAGGGGGAGGCCAGAGTGACAGTGCAGACTCTTTGTCAAAGGAGAGAACAGTAACCACCACATCGCTTTGCAAACCCTTGGCCTCCAGTGTCAATGAATCTCATTAGTGTGTGCAGATGTGTGACCTCCAGGTCCCCAGATGTGCACATGTAGAGGTCTTGGGGACAGTCTTTTACCTACTGCAGCCATTACTATTCTCCTGCCTTGTTGTCCACATTGAACTTCAGGAAAAGTGCCACATTGAATGCTGTATTTCATCAGCCTGGCTCGGCTCTTGGGGGGGCAGTGGGAGGCATACGCCCCCAAAGCACGAGCATTCTCTCAGCACACATTCGTTCCATGAGCTAAAGCTGAAATAACCAGTTTGCATGGGAGGAGGCGTCCTCAGCCCCGTCTTTCCAAGATAAATAATTCTGAGGTCATTAGATTAAAATTGCCGTCCAGAGGAGGGAAAGTGAAACACCATCCTGGCAATCATTCCTCACAGTTTTGTAGCTGTGCCACTAGATTTATAAACAAGCACAAATGTCCTATGAAACTATTCAGTGCAACGCACAGGCCCCCTAAGACACAGCCTCTCCTTCCTTCCTATCTGGCATCCAATGTACACTTTTGGACCCGCTTACAATTCTGTATGAGAACCAGAGCCCACTCATCTACCTGCTGCTTGCTCATGCTCACCTGCACCTCGCACACCAGAAATGCGGGCATGCTGAGCTTTTATGTGAACTCTGGCAGCAGGGGAGCTCAACAAATGAAAATAAAAAGGAGTGTGGCTTCACCAAAACGTCACAGGATTTAGGGTCTGAGGGCCCAACGCTGTAACTTGGGCGGGATGTGTTATATTTGTTAGTTTGGACAAAACTTAGGTTCAGCACCCGAAACAGGCTAAGGACACCTATTAGTGTGTCTCTGCCTCACTCACTGTGTCCACAAGGCCTCACTCTGTAGTCCAGTGCTGCCTTGAACTCACTACATAGCCCGGACTTTTCAGTGCTGGGATTATAAGCAGAGGCCATCATGCCCAATTCCGAAATTCTTTTTCTGTGACAAGAGTCAAGAGTCTATTTGGCCAACCAAGTTGAGATCCTCATCTCTTCTTTGGGGTTGGCCTCAGATCCTGGCTAGTGACAGTTGCTCCCGGCACATGTGGGATGAGACTTCTCTGTGTGTCTTCTTTGGAAGATATGCATCCTGGCAGAATGTACCCTGAGGACCTGACTGACCCTGTCTTTCTGCTGTATCCTGATACGGTTACACTGGGGTTGGCAGTGCAATGTGGGAATGGAGCGTCACAATGCAGTCCACAGTGGAGATTCCCACACAGCTGATGTCACCATGGGACACCCCCCCCCAAGTAGCTGTGACCTTGGGTTCATCCCATTCTATGACTGCTGCAAAAGAAATCTAGAGGCCCCACTAAAGAACCCAGGAAGGCCAAAGGTGAAATTACCTAAGTGAAGACAGGTGCTACTGATAAATCGGGGCTGCCCAGCACAAGCTCCTCGGTGAGGGGCTGAATGGAGGAAACCTCTGGTAACTACAAGGTTGTTATCACACCCATAAAAATTTCTATTGTGCCCTGGGCAAGAATTACAGGGCTGCTTATAGCAGGACCCTAGAAGGATCCCAGAGACATGACCAGCCCGAGGGCCTCCCTAGACACTCTCTGAAGGGCTATTAGCTAACCAGGTCATTTCCAGATGGACTGACCTGTGTTTTCAACCAAATTAAATCTCACTAAATCAACAAACACAAGCACCACCTCCCCCGTGTACTGAGCTCGCTATTAGACCACAGGGAACCATAAAGAAGCCTTGAGCTTCATGGAGAGGGAAGGTCTGTAATACCTGAAGCCTTTTTAAGCCTCAAACATATGGGCCTGTATCAAAGGCTAATTGTAGCCTGAGTGTGGTGGCGCATGCCTGCAAGCCCAGCACTCAGAGTACCTGAGCCAGGAGGATTGTAAGCTGGAGCTCAGCCTGGGCAACTTAATGATTTAGTGAAACTCTGTTTCAAAATAAAAATAAGTAAGAGCTGGGGCAGTAGCTCAATGTGAAGGTCCTGGGTTCAGTCCCCAGTATCAAAAGGGGGTGGCAGTTGGTAGGAGGAAGAAATTAGAAAAACCAATCAATTCTAACCTCAACATCTACACAGGCCTTGGCACGGCAGGACTGTACCAGCAGACATGGGTGCACCTACTGCAGAGAGACTCAGGCCAGTTATGCTGAGACTCAGTTTCCTTAGTTGAGCTGTTCTGGCTGCCAAGATGTCCTAAATGGATTCAAAATGTTTCCCTTTCATGGTCATTCTGTCTTTCAGGAAGATTCACAAGTCCCAAGGTGCCAGAACTGGTGACTAAGGTAGACGAGGATACAGGGTCATATTTTTATGTGCTTCCCTTTCCATTGGATAGCACTCAGCAGCAACAATCACTGGATCTTTGATCACACAGTGGAAAGACCCTCAGGAAAGAGGACTCTAGAGCTGCTGCAGAAAGTGGTGAGGACAAAGGGATAAGTGTGTTTCAAAGGGGACTCATGGTACTGTGTCTTTTACTGTAATACGTTTTTAAAAATTTAAATAATATTTTTCAGTCATCTTTTGTATTTTACAGTTGATTTTTTAAATCCATGTTTAACTGGTTTGGGCACAAAACAAGTGGGTTTTAGAAAAAAAAATTGTGCTATTTTGGGCCTTCCTGTGTGGGCCCCAGAGGCCAGTAGTGTCCACAGAGAAGTGCTGCCCCGGCCCTGGCTCGCACCTGATTCTGTGAACAAAGACTGCAAAACGGGAAAGGGCAGGAGACACCAAGCTCTGCCAAGCTGCTATGCTTCTGCCTCAGGAAACAGGCAAGGCTGAGCGGAAGCTCCCACAGGTGCCTTTGTTTGTGAACATCCCCATCACCAGGGAAAACAACAGTTCCAACAAGAGATGCTGCCGAGGGCTCTACCAGTTGTCTGGAAAAGCCGCTTGTAAAAGTCTGATCAGATAATTTCCCTGTTTCCCAAACTCGGAGTGACCCTAGGCTGGTCTGTAAGCTCTAGTTAGTTTGCCTTTGTATACTTTTAATACTTTAACAAGCAACCCAAAGCCTAAATACAAGAACCAAATAAAAGACAGATCACAGGCAATTGGGACATAGATCTTTTGCAAATGGAAAATAACCAAGCCACAGAGGCAGGAGGCAGGGTGGGGGGAGGTAGAAAGAAGGAAGAGGTGTTATGTATGTATGCGGCCCAGGTCCCCAGGATGCCTGTGATCAATATGCACTGCAAGCATGGACTCTTAAAAGTAAAACTTTGAGAGAAAAGGCATATTTTCACATGGTACAGACTGAGGCTTGGAATCAACAAGACTTGTCCATGGAATCAGCAGATCACTCCAGGAAATAATTCAGATGAGAAAAGCATCAAGTTTTTGAATTGGAAAGAATGTGGTTACTCACACACTGGAGGATGAAGTGGGGGTCCAGAGAGGCCAAGCACTGCTCAGGAGTACTGGATGTATGTCCTGCTTCCAGAACCTTCTCCTGCTCTTGCTGCAGAGACTTGAGTGTTGGACTGTGGTTTCCCATCATTCAGGAAAGTTACAGCTTGATGGGACTAACAAAAATAAGCAATTAGCTTGTAACTCATGAGGATATAATAGTGCTTTCTGGTCTAAAATTCGAATCACAGTGTAAAGCATGGATAAACTCCATGACTTGCCCGTTATGAAAACCAGTATTTATGTCATTTGAGTGAGCAGTAAATTATCAGTTGCAAGTGAAGAATGTGCTTTCTACATGTTCCCATACATATCTTCACCTTCAGCACCCATCACTATGATACAGTATATGGCTTATTAGCTTATTAAACTTGGGGAAGTTTAATCAATGTCTAATATATATTGTACCAACCCACACACATGGATAGTAATTAGAGTGTATTGACTCAAACAAATTCATATTAACGGGTATGAGAGCCAGCTTTCTCTCACATATACATGTTTATTTTATATACTTATGAATGCAGAATACCATTTCACTAAGCAAAGCTATATTTACCCTTTCAATGATTCCAATGGTATTCAGCTTCAAAATGATGATGAAAACAGCAACACCTGAAGCCACATACAAAGTGTGATGGAAAATACAGCAAACATCTAAACAACAGGAAAAAAAATTTGCCATGAATCTCCCTCAAGATCTTCCCCTTGCTTGGAATACACTCATCCCATTGCTCTTGCCGCTTTCTGCAGCAGTTCTGCAGTCTTCTTTCCTGAGGATCTTTAGCTGCGCTGTCCTGGATGACTCAGTGTCCTAAATGGATTCAAAACAGTTCCCTTTCCTGGTCATTCTGACTTGAGGGAAGATCCAGAAGTCATGCGGTGCCAGATCCAGTAACTAAGGTGGATGAGGACACAGCGCCATGTTTTTGGGAGCTGCCTTTTCACTGGGGGGTGCTCAGCTGCAGCAATCACTGTGTTTTTTATCATACTAGATAAAGACACTCAGGAAAGGACACCAGAGCTGCCGCAGAAAGTGGGAAGAACTATGGGATGAGTGTATTTGTAAGAAGGGGAGGATTTTGAGGGGGGTACACAGCACTGCATCTTCTACTCTAATGAATTTTAAAATTTAATCATTTGCCACTCAGTGTATATTTTGATCACACTACCTGTAAAGAAAACAGACTTTGCAGAGCCCCACTCGTCAATCCCACAAAATAAAAACTCTTCCATAACTAAAGTATTCTAGATTTTATAAGCTCAGGTTCAAAAAATAAAAACATAACATCAACCAGAACTTTAATTGTGCAGCTGCTGGGTAGATCCGCATTTGACCATGAAGTTCACACTTGAACAAAACCAAGTGCTCTTCCCTCTCCTTTTTCTTTTCCTATTTTCTACACACACCTGACATATTTTTATCACCCCCTCCATTATTCTTCTTGATACCCCCACCTTTCCTCCTATCACCCACATGCCTGGAGCCAACGCAGGGCCTTTCCTTGCTGTGCAGGAAGGCGCCTGGCAGACATTGCGCATGAGTGAGTCAGCACAGGGAGGTGCCTTCCCTGCCTTGAAACTCTGGCCTTGGGAAGTGGCATTTGATGCACTCCTGGTCATCTCCCTCTTCCACTTACACTGGGAGGGCACTGAGTGGGCCTGAGGCTGGACCTTCCCCTCTGCAGGACCCAATAGTTTTTCCTCAGTCCTGTTCATTTGCAAGTCCCCTCCTCCTCCCAGCACAACCCTTGTGATTGCTTTGGAATTAGGTTGCTCCCCCACCCCCACCCCGTCCGCTCACACACACACACACACACACACACACACACACACACACACAAACAGGAATTTCACACCTAGCTACTTTGGCATCATAAAATATTTGCAAAGGTTCAAAGTGAGATAGTAGGTCAGACTTGTAAAACTAGTCTCTGTTTCAGCCCAAGTAATTAAGTGGAGACACAGAAACTGCCCCCCTACAATTGTCTAATTACAGGTGCAGTCAGTGGCTGGCAGGTGCAATTAGGAAGGACCCCCGCATTCAGAGACTGTGAGTGACAGATTAGTCAATCATTCAATAGCAGACACAAAGATTTTCACATGCAATTTGGTATTCAGTGCTATTCATAGAGCCCAGAATTGACAAATAATGGGAAAGACTCATGGAAAAATCTCTTTTCCTAACTGTCAACCATTACAAAAGAAGAAACTGATTTTGGTCCCTACTGTGAACTTGTTTCAACAGAAGACAGTACTGTCCAAACCCAGACTTAGCCCAAATCCCTCCTGAAGCCTTTGAAAAAAGAGAAAATTCAGGGTCATCTGACTATTCCTGGTACAAAGATGACTCAGAGAACATCTCTGAAGTGAATAGAAATAAGAGCTATATGACGTGTCTTTACCAGGTGTAATAAAGAATTTGGAGTGTGCTGCAGCTGAGCACCATTCAGTGGAAAGGCAGCTCATAAAAACATGACACTGCGTCCTCATCCACCTTAGTCACCAGATCTGGCTCTCTGTGACTTCTGCCTCTCCCCCAAAAGTCAAAATGACCACGAAAGAGAACCGTTTTGGATCCATCCAGGACATTGCGGCAGCCAGGACAACACAGCTAAAGACCCTCAGGATTGAGAACTCCACAGCTGCTGCAGAAAGCAGCAAGGATGATGGGATGAGCATGTAAAAAGAAAGCCATTCTGATCATAGAATTATGGATACAGAGTGACATAGATTTATTATGAAAATAAGAAGACAAAACAGCCCTTAAATCTGAATATGTCTAATAATAGAACAGTTCTGCAGTTCTCCCTCCGGTTCTCTGTCCTACCAGTTCCAGTAGTTTCACTTCCTTCAGCCTTCATCTCTCTCTTCTCAACTCAGCGACACCATGTAACAATACAAATAACAATACCACACTCCTCTTGCAGTCTTCTCTGCACGCGGGGCCAGATGAAGAGCTGCCAGGCAGGAATCTGGGGTATCCGGTCACCCTGATACCTGGTTGCATTATAAGACTCAACCCACATAGTTGGTCCCATTTTCTACTTGTTCATATCTGAATAGTACGTTGATTCCCATTGCTCCTCTAGGACTGCTTATTATTCTTTTTTTTTAGATAAAAAAAACTAACAAAGCAACAACAATGAAGACAAAACCAAAACAAAAAAAAAAAATGATACAAGACCTCAAAACAAAATGATAGGAATTAACAATGGTTGCTACATTACATACTGTTATCTTCAATGAAGTTATTCAGTCCACCAAATGTAAGAATGTAAGATGGATCAAACAATCAAAGACAGTAACAAGTAATTTTAAAAAACTGGAAATGATGCAGAGCTTCACCGTACAGGATGGTAGGAATTCAACAATGGTTCTTATACTGCATGTTGTTGTTTTTAGGCCAGTCCTTGTATCTGATTACCAGATACAAGCCTGTAAACTTGGGCAAGAAAAAAGAAAATTTTAAGCATTGACTGTTCCTTTCAATACACCACAGAGAAGCAGGGCATGGTGGCACATTCCTATAATCCTAGCACTTGGGAGGCTGAGGCAGGAGGACTGTGAATTCAAGACCAGCCTGGGCTACAAAGCGAGTTCAAGGCGAGCGTGAATTGCATAGAGAGACCCTGTCTCAAAAAAAAAAAAAAAAATAGACAGCAGCAGTACACCTATCCCAGCTGTCCTTGTATATACATATAAATTTTGGTTTTCATTTTAAAGAAAAAAGAAAAAAACAAAAATAACAAAAATAAATGCATAAAACAGCATAGAGAACAATAAAAATGATACAGAATTTAAAAACAAGATGTCCTTCTTTCTTCCTTCTTTCTTTTTCCTCTCCCCTTCCTCATCCCAGTTGCTCCTTCCTATTTGAGCAATTTCTTTCCCCTTTCACAATATCTATTGTACCCTTCAGATTTTATTTACTTTTTCAAGTTTTTATAGTAGGAAGGAAATACAGTGTTTACACATGTGAATCTGATTTATTCACTAATGATTATGGTCTCTAGTTGCATCCATTTACCTCTAAAAGCCTCAAGTTTATCTTTCGTTATAGCTGAGTAATACTCCATTGTATAAAAATACCACATCCTCTCTATCCATTCCTCAACTGATGGACATTTGGGTTGTTTCCAAGATTTAGCTATTACAAATTGCACTGCTATAAACATAGATGCACATATATTGCCATGGTATGATGTTTTCAGTTCTTCTGCAAAAATACCCGGGAGGGGAGTAGCTAAGTTGGATGGGACCTCTAATCCTAGTTTACTGAGGAATCTCCAGACTGATTTCCACAATGGTTGCACCAATGTACACTCATAGCAACACTGGAGAAGAGTTCTTTTTCCCCACAGCCCCTCCAGCTTTTGTTATGGGTTGATTTCTTGATGATAGCAATTCTTTCTGGAGTGAGATGGAATCTCAGTGTTTTTTTAATTTACATTTCTTGAATGACTAATGAGGTTAAACATTTTTTCATGTATTTATTTTCCTTTTGTATTTCTTCATGTGAGAAGTGTGTGTTCACCTCAGATGCCTATTTTTTACTGGGTCTTTGAATTTTGAGGGCCTGATTTTTTAAATTATTTATATGTTCTAGACAGGAGTCCTTTGTCTGAGGGACAGTTGGCCAAAATTTTTTCCCAATTTGTGGGCTTTCTTTCCACCCTGCTGGTAATTTCTTTTGATATGCAAAAACTTTTCAGTAAGATGAGATCTGAGTTGTTGATTCTTTGAAGTATTTCCCATGCAGTTTGGTTTTTGTTCATGAACTCTCTGCCTACTCCTATGTCTTCAAGACTTCCGCCTACTTTCTCTTCCAATAGATCTAGTGTTTCTGTTTTAATATTTATATCTTTAAGCCATTTTGACTTTATTTTGGTGCATGGAGATAGGCATGTGTCTAGTTTTAGTCTTCAGCATGTGGAAAGCCAGTTTTTCCAGCACCATTTATGAAAGAGGCTATCTTTTTTCCAGTGAACATGTTTGCCCCCTTCATCAAAAATAAGGTAACTGAGTGTCTTTGTGCTTGGGTCTGCATCTTCTAGTCTGTTGCATTGATATTCAAGTCTGTTGTTTTGCCAATACCATGCTGAATTTTTCACAGTAGCTTTGTAGTATAATTTCAAATCAGAGATTGTGATATCTCCTGCCTTGCCTTTGTTTCCCAGGATTGCTATTGTTATTCTGAGTCTCTTCTGGTTCCAAATGAATATTAGGAATATTTTCTCTAGGTCTGTGAGGTATACCAATGGTATTTTCATCAGAATTGCATTGAATCTGTTTAACAGTTTGGGGAGTATGGCCGTTTTCACGATGTTGGTTCTTCCTATCCACGAGCAAGGAATATCTTTCCATTTTTTGAAATCCTCTTCAATGTCTTTATTCAGAGTACTGTAATTTTCACTGTATAGATCTTTTACTTCTTTTGTTAGATTGATTCCTAAGTATTTCAATTTTTCGGATGCTAATGTGAAAGATATAGTTTCCCTTATTTCTCTCTCATTATGTTTGTGGTTTGTGTATAGGAATGCAGTTGATTTTTGAGTGTTGACTTCGTATCCCACTACACTACTGAACTGATTAATTCTAGGAGTCTTTTGATGGAGTTTTTGGGGTCTCCCATGTAGGGTATCATGTCATCTGCAAATAATGATAATTTCACTTCTTCCTTTCCTATCCTTAATCCTTTTATTTCTCTCTCTTGTCTAATTGCTCTGGCTACTGTAAGAAGTATGTTGAATAAGAGTGGTGGCAGTGGACATCTTTGTCTTGTTCCAGATTTTAAAGTGAAACCTTTCAGGTTTTGTCCATTTAGTATGAACTTGGCTGTTGCTTTGTCATAGATGGCTTTTATTAGACTGAGGTAAAGTCCATCTATGCCAATTTTCTGTAGGGTTTTTATTATGAATAAGTGCTGGACTTTATCAAAAGCTTTTTCTGCATCTATTGAGATGATCATATGATTCCTGTCTTTGGCTGTCTAGTAGTTTTAACTGTTTAGAAATATTTTATTGGTCATTGATGTGTCATTGATTGGCAATCTATGTTGACAGAAATGTTCTTGTCAGATTTTCCCCTTAAGCAATTGGTTGTTTTCATATCACTAAAAAAAAAAAAAACACTTTTTTGGATTGTCATGTATGAATCTATTCACACACTAAGTCAGGAGCCTGTGAAGAACAGGCCTCTTAGAATCTTGTGGTTGGATATGTTCATAAAGAAAGATCCTAAGGCTCAAGTCCAACATTTCTTTTCAAATGTAGAGTGGAAACTGGCCAGTTGTGCATTGAATCTACTTCCTTCTTCTTGACTCCAAACTAGAAGACATTTCCCAGCCTTGTGTGCAAGTAAGCATGACTCTGCCACTGAGTTGTGGCCGACAACATATCAACAGATATGATAGGCGATTCTTAGAAGCACTTCCTATATAATCTTCTGCTGTTTTCCACCAGCTCAGTGGGAAGGACAAATGCAAAAGGAGGGCAGGTCTGTCACAGCAATCACAGATCACTCCAGAAGGCTGGTGAGGAATGAGGCCTCCCAACACCCAATCCCCAAAGGCCAGCACGCACACGTGACACTTTTATAATGTCCAGCCATTGAGATGTAGGGGTGATCTGGGGTGTTGCCTTCCCAGAAGTGAAACAGATGCCTAAGAAGGGCAACTTACAAATCCATCAGTTCAACCCATTTTCCCACACTGAAGCAGCTTCCATATTTGTTCCATAGTCAAGATCTAAGCTATTTCTCAAGTTACTGAGTCACAACAGTGCCTTCTTAATGTAGCTTTTTACCTTATATACAATATATGCCACTCAAATATGGTGAAGGTGAAATGGGTTATTCAATTTCCAGATACCCTAAAAGAGCATGGGCAACCAGTAATGATCTTGCTGACATTTCTCCTAAACAGATCAGATTCTGATGAGTGAGAAAGAGAACTTCCTCAGAAAAACCAACAAGACTAGGCACGCCTGTAACCCCAGCACCCAAGAGACAGAGGCAGGAGGATCATTATGAATTGGACACCAGCCTAAACTACACACAAGACTCTGCCTCAAAAAAGAAAAGCCACTGAGGAGGAGTTTGGTGATTTCCTTAATGAGCGCTATTTGCCCAATAAGTTTCAAAAAGGGGTAAATTTTGAAGCTAAGAGGATAAGACTATGACTTCATTGAAAGACTTTTCTTTCCACTGCTGGGAACCAAACCCCTAACCTCACACATGCTAAGCAAGCGTTCAGCCATGAGCCATACCCTCAGGCCCCTTATTTACACATTTAAATAACCATAGGTAATTGAAAATAGCCCGCTGGAATCACTTCCCTAAAACCAGAACTGCCAAAAAAAAGTTCATTCAAAACATTTTTTCTTTTCTTTTTTTTCAGTAATGGGAATGGATTGGCCTTTGCCTTGAGCTACATCCCTATCTCCTTTTTGTGTTATATTTTGAGCCGGGATCTCAATAAATTGCTAAGTTACCCAGTTTTGGCTTGAACTTGTGATCCTCCTGCCTCAGCCTCCCAGCATACTGGGATGACAGGTGTGCATCACCATACTCAGCTGCACTCTCTCTTTTATCCACCGTCTCTAATCCAGACTATGCAAGGCAAAGGGAAAGTCAGTGCTGCGTGTTAACAGTTTTCTTCTCAGCCCTGTGTGGCTACAAGGAACACAGTCTATTGGAAGACCTCAGCAATTTACTAATTTATTTCCCATCAACTTCAAACCCACCTTCCTTCAACCTACTTCATAACACTTTTAGACCCATCCGTTAAGGTTCATAGCTAGATGTCCCCAAATCCTCATGCACTCATAGGTGGGGCTTTGGGAGGTGTGATATTGGGTTATGGATGTGTATATGCTGGATCAGCACTCTGATGGCCTTATATATGAGCATGGTATTAGGAGGTGGACCCTTATGGGAAGAGGTGGGTCACTGGAGTATGGTCTGGAGGTGGGTCCCTCCTCCTCCCTTGATCTCTCTGCTTCCTTTCTGCTCTGCCATGAGCTATTTCTCCTGTGCCAGGCACCTTTGCCATGCCACCCTGCCTTGGAGCCAGCCAACTATGGACAGAAACTTCTACAAATGGTAAATAAAAAAAAAAAGCCTCTCCTCCTTTAACTTGTGGGTATTGGACTTTGTGTTCTCAGCCATAAGAAAGTAAGTAAGACACCATCTGAATTGGGAAAGATGATTCTTAAACCTGCTTTTTGGCATCCAAAGGTCACAGAACACAAATATATTTGCACATCAAATAACTCAGTGTTACCTGCATAAAGATGACCAGTGCCTTCTCCGTGTTGGTGTGGAACTAGTTCATATCAATACATCTCTCAGGAACAAATCTCTGTCCTGAAAATCTGCCAGCCTGAAGACATTCAATCATATGTATAAATAGGAAACCAGTTCACATTCCTAACCCCAGTGGCCAAATCAGCTGTCTTCTCCGCCTATGTGCACTTCTGCCTGCCCAGCATAGGAAGTCCACCCTGCGCTGTCCAGAGAGAGGAACACCTCCCACAAGCCGCCTGACAGGTGCAGGATGCAGAAGTGTCACCTGCTTCCCCTCCCTCCTCTTTCATGGAAATAATATCTCAAGTCCCGTGACAACAGGCACCAGGGATGGAAGTATCATGTCTGGGGATATTTATCTGCACCCCCATGTTAGGTGTCGCCGCACCTCTGAGGTTGGTCAGCTGAGCACTTTCCCGGCTTAGTTATTCTCAGGGCAGAGACTGCAGGTGCACCGCGTCTGCCTGTGGCTGAATCACTTGGGGGGGGCGGGGCGGGGCGCAGCTCTGACCACAGCACGTCAGGCTGAGGCCACAGGCCCCTGAGGCTCCCACCACCAGGAGACGGACCCTCTGAGAAAAGCAGGTGTGGGGAATCGAAAGCAGGGAAATGAACTCTATTGTTTTTCTAACAATCCCTTCTTGGTTTCTCTACAGCGACCCTCAATCCATTTCATGCAATTTTCTGGCCAGATCAAAAGTACAACATGTCCCAGCTGTAGGCGCCACACTCAAACTGAACACTGGCCACAGGACTTGCAGATCATATATTCCACTGGTGACTCCCTGGGCGCTTCCTCCCCAGGGGCCAGCTTTATTGTTCCCTGTATATCCCGACGGTGCTAGCATTTCCTTTGCTCACTCCTCTCCAACACACCACCACCACCCAGCTGCCCTGCCATGGTTGCACATCTGTCCCACATGCTCACCAGGACAGCTCTGCAGCTCAGACAGACTGAGTCCATGCATCAGTTCTCTCTCCTCTGCACAAGGAACACTCTATAGAAAGGTTCTGAATGCACATTTTAGGAAATACTGTGGCTCAGAAAGCTGGATTTTGCACCAAAGATCATATTTCACCATTGTGCTGAGGCAATCTGAAACGAAGGCACAGGATATTTGGTGCACAGTAGGTGTCCAGTAAACAGGATCAGGGTTGGGTCATAGGTGGGAGTCACAGTAGGAAGGGTAAGATGAGCCCAGGATTGACCCGAAGACACTAAGGACAGCTGCAATGTAGACTGATGACACCAAGCACAGATGAAGGACAGTACCTTCTAGCATCTTTGGCATTAATAATCAATGTTTTGTGTTCATAATTACTTCATTACAAAATTTTCTTAAACTCATAAAGACATGCCAGAGACATCCTTATTTATTTATTTATTTATTTTTTATTTTTTGCAGTACTGGGGATCGAACTCAGGACCCTGTGCTTGCTAGGCAGGCGCTTATTCCACTGAGCTATATCCCAGCCCAAGACATGTCAGAGAAATAGAGTGCCAGACTGAGAGCTGGAAGTCTAGAGCTGGTGTGTTCTTTGTTCTTAACTGGCTGTATCATCTGACCTCTCCAGGTCCTACCTATTAGAAACGGGTGTCGGGTCTGCTCAGCTAGGCAGGTGAAAATAGACTTGAAAGAGATTGGGTTAAAGTCAATGTCTGCTAGGCAAGAAAAGCACTAATCAAATGGAAAGGGATGCTTTCACCAACTCAACAAGATGACCAGAACGCAATGAGTTGTCTTAGCAAAGTCTGTATTAGCTAAAGAGCCAGAACTCTCCACTTGATGCTGTGGGTGTTTTTCTCTTTTGAAGACTTGCATGTGGCTTTTCAGTGACATGACAGCCACCTCTGGCTACTCCCCTGTGGCAAACCAGTCACAAGCAAAATTGCACTTTAAGCAACTAGAGCATCTTCCCGTGCCACTCTCCCTCTGATGTTTTCTAACACATCGTCCTACTGCAGTCTGACTCTTCGATGACAACTGCAGTTTACTGAGGCTTCCGGCTGCCAGGAAACACCTGCATTTTGATGAGGACTTCTGGAAGGCCAGTCTGTCTCACAGAACCCAGCAGAATAAGACTGTAATAAAAGGACTGTCGCTATTCAACAGATTAATGCCTCTACCTCTGTCAGCTGCCCAGCAACCTCCAGAGACCCTCTTTCCAGAGAAGTACATGTTCTGCTGCTATAACAAAAAACTGCCATCATCAGAAACTTTCCTGAACACATCCATCTGGAATTAAGCAGTGTGGAGTAAGTAATGAGAGCAACAGAAGAGAAAAAGTGTTATTTTTTTTTTTAACTTTAAACTCAAGAAGCCAAAGCTGTAACGGTAAGAGGACAGTGTGATCTAATTCATTTATGGTACCCTTAGTGTCTTAGTGATTTTACCCCCACTAGGCTATGGTACCAAAAGTAATATCTAATGGTTCTGCGTATGAAGTAGTTTATGAGCATTTATGTCCTAGAAAATTATATGATAATATACACTTAAAAATAATATACACGTTGAAAAAATATAACATTTTTGTTTCATGCTGACATTGCTACTTACTAATGGTTGTGTATATCCTTTGGGACCTATGCAACTCTGTATGCTTGCTTGTTTTTTCCAGTACATGGGATTGAACCAAAGCTTTTGCACTGAGCTACATCCCCGCCATCTTTTGATCATTTTTCATTTTGAGAGAGGGGTTCCTTAAATTGTTAACTTGCCCAGGCTGGGTTTGAACTTGCGATCCCCCTGCCTCAGCCTCCCAAATTGCCGAGATTGCAGGTATGCATCACCACACCCAGCTCCCAGGCAACTTCTCCATCTTTGGGCATTGCTATCCTCAAATCCCATCTCATACTGATTTTCCCACCGTAGTGGCCTTTTATCATCACAGTCTTTGAAAGCCCAGTTTTGCAACCGTGTATCCCCTGAAAGGGAGCAGCTTGGTCCTATGCTGAATCTGCGAACCCTCTCCAGTCAATGATTTACATGTTATCTGTGTTTCCCTAAGAAATCGAAAATTTAAAACATCCTGCAGGCCCTGAGCTCTCTGTGGTACCAGACATAGGGTGGGAACCACGGGTCTAATGTGCTGATCAGCTGTAGGACTTTGATCAAGCAGCAAACCATTACGAGCTTCAAGTATCCACTTAGAGAAGCAACACAAGAAGCCCTGCACATCACAACGGACTCCAGAACTCTTCCCCAGAAATAAGGAATGCCAAGGTAGTTCACACATATTTTCAAAAGAATATAGAGGAAATGTAACCATGCAACTGTGCTCTAGTTCCCCAAATGCAGTCCACAGGTGTCACCATAAACAGAGACATGTGCTGTGACCACAGGAATTCTAATTCATATCTAGCATGTGACCCTGAACTTGTATTTTTTTTAAATTCCTCCAGATGACTCTGTTGCCTGGATTAATTTGGGAATCATTTCCTATTTCTTTTACTGGCGACTCAGCAAAATGGAGAGCTTCATGCTCTAAAGCTCAAAGTCAGCACAAAACTTTGTGCATATTAAAATCTATCTTATTATTGGCCTTTAATGATGTTCCATTAAAGCCTCTTTTCCCTTTTAATTTGATCATATCACTCAAGGGGATTTAATTCCTGGTTTCCCATGGGGTAGACAGGACCCATCCTCCTGATACCTAAGGATTACTGCAGGTACAAACTCCACGGTAGCCCAATGCCCTGGCCCCTAGAATCTACTGTCCCTCTATAAAAGATACACAAACAGTTCTATTTTCGTAATTTTTTAAAAAAGATTTCTCTGGACACCTACAACTTCTTGCACAGTTTGATTTCTTGATAAAGAAGTTTGGGTCAAGTTTCTAAAATATGAAGAGGAAAGGACAGGCCAGCTTCTTAGTTCCAGCCTCAACCTTTCTGCTGGTTAATGCAAATATGAAATCCTGATTTCAGAAGCCATTCATATCTCACTGAACTCAGCTAGAAGTTTTGGGGGAATCTTTGAAAAGTTGGCTGCCCATGAAGGTGATATTTTTTAAAAACCTGAAAAAGAGGGGAATTTTAAAACAACGTGTGCAGAGGCAAAATTTAGCTTTGACACAAAGCATTTCCTCTTTGGTGAGGGTCAGGTGCAAGCCACACGGTTCAACACTAAAGTTTGGGTTTGGGGGATTTGTTTAGTTTTGTTTTGGGTTATAGTTTCAGCAAAAGAGCCATAATCCCTGAAATATAGCAGTTATCTCCCGGCCCTAGTCTTGCATGCTTGCAAACATTTAAAATTGCACTTCTGGTACATAAAAGATTTATAACGATCTCACCCACAAATATAAATTTTTTCCCATGCAGGCTAGAAAGAGCTAGAAGCAGAAGCATCAAACAGCTGAATATGAACATGGGGTCATAAATTCATAACAGTCACAGCTTTTTAACAACCCCATCATAAATATGACCGATTTCAATTTAATTTATGGGTTTTTACAGCCAGATCCAGGAATGTCACTTGAAAAGTAAAAATGTAGAAACAACAATATATTGTGGATTTCAAAAAATAAATAAAATGCCTCTAGCGTCAGGTGACTCTGGCAGGACCACGTCGGAGCAGCCCTTGGTTATTGCGAAAGGACTTGTGGGACTCCCAAAGATCACAGAAGCAGGTAGCAGAGGTAAAGAAAGCTCAGGGACACACGATTAGTGCTCTACATCTTTCTTCCCTGGAGTTTTGGTGTTGATCACAGCCCTTCACCCTACAAAACAGGTAACTCTGTGAATGCACTTAGAAAATGGTGACCTGATGGATAAAGCCACTCACTTTTCTGAGAGAAGCTGATATCCCTTCCTCTACCACTTCCAGTAATTCACTGTGCTGGCCCAAATTTAGCAGAGAGAATCTGCAGAACTACCAGCCAAGGATGCATCTCAGATGTCTTTCTCCACTCAACCAGGAATCAAAACATAACAGCTTGTGTCCCAGCCAGTGGCTGCCTGGCCCCTCTGTTCTGGGAGAATTTTAAGGTCAAAATTTTCAGGCGTTTGGTAAGGCTGCATCTCTCTTTTAAAGAAGAGACTCTGCATCTCCTCAGCTATTACTTTGCCCACAAGTAGACAAGCTGCTGCCTGCTGTATGCCAGGCACGATGATACCCAGCTGTTGTCCCCATTGAGGTCCTGGCATTCAAGGGAGACAACCATGGAGCAGCAATGTCAGCATCAACTCCTCAAGGGCCACTGGGCACTGCCACAGGGTAGACAGGGAAAGGGGACCTGGACCCTGGCTGAGGTCAGGAAAATCCTCCCAGGACCCCCCAGGAAGGCCTGATGTTCTCACAGGGCCACAGCCGGGATGGGACACACAGGCTGGCTCCATGCACGCTGGCGTTCTGCAGGAGGGCTTGAGGGCAAGGATACTGAGATTTCAAAAGTAATTAAACAGGCCAGGCCCAGGGGATGAAGAAGCCAACACTGAGAGCAAGAGTGAGCCATGAAAGATGCCTGATATAAAGGTTTTTGAATGAGCCCTGAAAAAATATGCTCCTTAAAAACTTATGATATCACCAGATGTGGCTGTGCATGCCTGTAATTCCAGCCCTCTGGAGGCTAAGGCAGGAGGATTGCCATGAGTTCAAAGTCAGCCTAGACTATACAGTGAAATCCTGTCTCAAAAAAATAAAAAAAAAAAACCTGTATGATATCATATTTGATGTGCAGCAAAAGTTAGGAAATTCCAATTATCTTTGCTTCATTTTCACCCCAACTCAGCCAGTGTGCAACAAACATTTTGTGCTGCAGAAACTATTTAGCAAATCCTACCATGGGTAGGTCTCGTTAACATGCTCGATGTATACTTCTGTAGGTTCAAAGAAAATCCCACTGAAGAAAAGGTGCTTGCTGTCTTAACAATGCAAAGAATAATAACTTTCCATGCTGGGCAACTTTTTAAATAGTGTTGCCATACTCTGTGGGATTTTAGCCTGTTTGTTTCATCTTGAGTTCTCGCAAGTTATCATTTTCTTCCTGGCTCAGATGGATCTTTTATCTGTTGTGCCCTTGATACCCTTTCTAATCTAAGAAGAGAAAAGCTTCATAATTTGCAAAAGAGAAGTTTAACGAGACATGAGGGTGATTGTTCCCACAATCAGAACATCTAATTGAGCTATAGCATTCTAAACCATGCTTGTGCACAGGGAGATAATTTTTCCTTCGTTTCCTACTTTATCAGAAAATTAACCTTCATTTAAAACACTCTGGTCTGAAACACTTTTATAGCTACATTCTCTCCGCTGTTCCTAAGCATTTGAATTTTAAATTTGCCATCTCGGTCTTTAAACATGAAACAAATCGCAGCAGCGGCTTTGGGGAGCCAGGTGTTTACGATCAAGCAACATCAGAATGTGATCCGTGTCCAAAAAGGCTGCAGCTCCCAAACAAGCAGATTTTGTCACCCTGGGTAAGCGATTTGTCACCTCTTTCTCCAAACTTGGAGGTGGCATGAAGCTTTGATTCTGTATAGAAAGCTTTTGGGGGGGGAACCCAGGAGCCCCATAGTTAGCTTATTTAATTGCACAGAAGCTGAAGCATTAATGAAGTATTTTTCGGCATGTATAACTCACTTTTGCTCCAGACGAGCTAGCCTCAAATTCTGCAAGGATGACGCAGCTCTGGCTACTGCACAAGTGAAGTTAGGTAATTCGTTCAACAAACAGTGCCGTAAGCGCTCACCACCCATAACACATCTGTAACAGGCCCAAGTTCATGTGGGGTCACTTTGTCTTGCAATAGCCTAATAAAGCACCCAGACTATAATCTCATAGGTTGCTGATCATTCTCCCCCAAATGCAGCAACCTCTACCCCAAATATTTCCAAAGATCCTGAGAAGGAATAGAGGGAGAATCACACACTTGCATCTGGCTACATGTTGTGAGCTAAAATGTTCCTTCAAAGTGGTTCTGCTCAAGTCCTGACCCTGGGTGCCTCGAATGTGACCTTATTTAGAAACAGGGCCGTGCAGATGTGCTGAAGTTCAAACGAGGCCAGGCGAACGGGCCCTAATCCAGTGTGACTGGTGTCTCTAAAAGAAAAGAGGGATTTGGAGAGAGGTGCACAGGGAAAAGCGACGGGACAGCAGAGCCAGATGATGGAGCGTGCAGCTGCAAACCCAGGAACTCCAGTGGCCAGCCACACCGGAAGCAGTCAGGGACAAGGCAGGGCCCCTGAGAGCCTGCAGCAGGGCACCCCGCTGACTCTGTGATTTCTGGACTGCAAGGTGTTTGTCCAGAACCGGAGCAGAAAACACTTCTGTTGCTTTGTGACCTCTTCTATTGCCGCTGCTGTGACTTAGGCTGTGAACCAAGCAAACAAGCCCACCTGCTCAGCCGTCCTTACTGCCACTACCCTGTGAAGGTGGACAGGGCTCCAGGCCTTGGACCCTCCCATAGTCCGAAATAGCCCTGCATATGGCACTCAGGGCCTTCACATGGAGCTCCACCCCCAACCACCTTTATTTTTTTGAGACAAAATCTCACTAAGCCACTATGTTGTCCAGGTTGGGCTGGAACTTTTGATCCTGCTGCCTCAGCCTCCCAGAGTGCTAGAATTATAAGGATTACAGACAAGTGCCACCATACCCAAAAGTAAATAAAAATTTTTAAAAGGGCTTGGGATGTAGCTCAGGGTACATCTGAGCTACATCTTAGTGCTTTAGTTCAAAACTCTTACTGCAAAAGAGAAGAGAGGTCTCAGAACAGCAGGAAGACTCAAGACCAAGCCCCCAATAGCCTAAGAGCCCCAAATCTCAGTTCACGGCTATGGACCTGCCCAGGCTCTCAAATGCTCTTTGCCAGAAGTCGCACATTGGGCTGCAGTCAGAGTTGCAGTTCCCCAGAGTGAGTCTGATGGGCAGGGGCAGGTACCAGGGCTACTGTGGCATCAGCCATTCCACGTTGCTAGGACAGTCCAGACAGGAAAACTGGAAGAGCCGATTTCAGGGGACAACCTGAGAGCCTGGGATGCAGGTGTGGAGAGCGGAAATGGCTGGACCAGAAGAGGTTGGATTTCACCCTACAGGACCTGAGACAGGCACAGTACTGTTCCAAGGACTGGGGCTGGAGGACCCTAGAAGGTTCCACCAAGCACCCAAGGCTGAGCATCAAGTCCTCTGAGCACCTCTGTTCCCCTCCCCGGGCATTCCAGTCTCCAAGCACCCGTGCAACCTTACGGCTGGGTGCCAGACCACTTCTACACTGTCCTGCCTGCTGCTGTGGTCCCTCGACAAAACCCAATGGACATCCTGGAATTCAAGACACAGCTCCCAACCCGCTTGGCCCTCGGATCCAGTAGGGTATGGATGTTTTCAAGTGTTTTCCAAACAATCTGTGTTAATGGCACAATGTTCCTGCTAATGCCCTTTAAGGGCCAATTTTTCAAAAATGACAAATCACCATGTATGGAGCTTTCTGCATGGGTGAAGTCACTCATGGCTTCTTCCCTGCAAACATTGACTCTGGGGCTCCAGGCTCTGAGTGGCCGTTTCTTCATGCTAGTCCCCATGGGAAATGGGCTTGGTGGTCCACACCACAGGTGCAGGACAACAGATGCCACAGACCTCCTGATTCAGCTATCTCCACTGTTCCCAGCCTCGAGTGTCACTGCTGCCTGCCCATCTAGATGTCCTTTGAGCCACACTGCCCAGATGCTGGTCCCCATACCACCACCTCAGCTGCACAAATCCGCTCCATGACAGTCTGGTTCCTACAAGTTCCATCCTGGTCTTAAGCCTCCAGGAGCAAGGACTGCGGCATGAATCTCCCTGTTCCTTTCTCCCTGTGTGCTAGGCCAGGCTGTGGCAAGCACATCCCCAGGGTATACAGCATGTTAGCTGCGCCTCTTCAGGCCATGCCCTCCCTCTGCCAGCTGTGGATATGAGCCTCCCTAGGCTGCCCCCAAGCAGAAAGGAGACACAAGAGGACATCATGCTTTGTACAGCTTGGATCACGCAGGCTGTGCTTGGAGCAGGTGAGGGAAACCATGGAGGATAGGGGGGCTGGAGAGGAGGAGCCAGGTGCAGGGGCTGGGCTGGGCCGGGCCAGCTGAGCACTGTGGGGCACCTGCAGAGGGTTCTGAGCTCCCCCCGCAGAGGAGACAATGAGGTACCCGCTAGCAAACAGGTACTGCTATCCCCAGTCATGTGCCTGAGGAGCCCCGGGGCTCTGCAGTGGCAAGTCTTGCTGGCAGATGCAGCCATCATTCCCCAAGCCTCCGACATAGCTCGCTGGGCAGCAGCTGAACTGTATCCTCATTCTCCAAAGCCACCAGAAGTGCTACGCTCACAATCACCACTGTACCACGGCCCCTCGGCCAGCAAGGCCACCAAAGAGAGGCCTCCGCTGCATTCCTGGGCCCTGCACAGCCTCTGTCCCCTGCAGGACAAAGCAAATGCTCAATGCTTGCTTCACCCAGTGTCTGTTTCCCACACCAAATGTAAGCAAGAAGGCGAAGCTGCTTCTTGGGCTTCTCACTGACAGAATAAATGAATTCAGCAGCTGAGGTACATGGACTTTCCTAAGACCAGCAAAAAAAATTTTCTCACAAAATTCCCGCATGGCCAATGCCTGGTTCTCGGATCAACTTCATGTTATTGTCAGCTAAGAATGCCGTAGCTTGTCTGCACAGCAAAGACAGAATGTCCTGAAGGCCTCCACTCACATGGGTGCACCAAGAATTACTCCACCACGGAGCCCTGGATAGAGATGTGCATCGTTTGGAGGTTCCTGGCTGCCCAAAAGTGAATTTCCCTTACCGGGAATTTTCCAGGGCATTTTCTTATGCTTTATAAAAAGTAAGATCTGAGCTGATCATTATTTTTCTCCCTCCCCCCGCCCCAGGCTTTTTGCTTTTAACTTTGGGTTTCATCAGTGACATTTTCTCCAAGTGAAAAAAGACCTTTTCGGCTGACCATGTGTCTGTTTAGGAAGGAAAGTTGCAATGTTTTCCTGCTTCACAGGCACACACAAGTCTCTGAGGGCTTAGAGTTTCAGCAGCTTTTCTGGAGTGGTTTGGGGGAAAACAGTTAAATTTAGAGTCTCACTTGCGAAAGGCCACAGGTCCAGGCTAGATGGTTGCTGGTGGAGTCTTGCCAAGGGCAGTCCTCAGACGGAACCTGGCTGTCCTAATTGAAACAATTTCTGCTGCCTTTTGGCAGTGAGCCACCTTCAGGATTCAGGTCTTCCTCCTCCTTGAAGACTGTGACACCAAGGTGCCAGCCACAGCAAGACTCCAAAAAGTCAAGAGCGACGTGCTGACGGGCACATTGCTGCCAGCCACCAGTGTTACATCCAGGGCGGGGACTGGGCAATGGCTGCACCAGGCTGAGGGTGATGTCAAATGTTCCTGTCATGAGCTGGCATCTGACTGTGTGAGGAGAAAGCAGATTTTCTGCCAGGCCACAACTCAGAATCCTATTAGGTCTGGACCCTTCCAGCAGCTCTCATGGGTTTTGCCAGAGACACAAAAGCCATCTCACCCTACTCATTGCTGCTTAAATGAAAAAGACAAATGCCATCAAATCTCCCCTCTAGCTGCTCCTTACTGTTACCTACTCTGAATTTATTAAGAACAGAGGAACTGCTTCCTTTGCAAATAGTTTTTTATTTTATAAATAAATAACCTGGCAATGATGGCATGATAGATTTCTGCATAAAGGAATTGTTGAGAAAGCAATAATTATTACCCCTGGCTTTAGAAAGTTAGATTTGTGTAGTTGAATTTCCTTTGCCACTGAAATATAGGGGCAAAGCACCTGAAGAGAAATATATCCAAAGATAAATTTTTCATCCAGGGTTGAAACTTCACATCTTAACATGAGATGAACTTTGGATAATGGATGAGCTGTGCATGGACAGAAGGCAGTGAGAAAGAACTCAAAGCCTTCAAACAAGATGCCCCTGTGTGCTCCCGCCCCACCCTCTCCTCAGAGGGAGATGGCCACATCAGTACCTCGGATGTTTGTCCAGTGAAACCTGTTTTCCAGCATGATGCATGTTATGGTTTAGATGCCCCATGAAAAGTCTCATGTTCAAAGGCAGGGCCTGCTTGGAAGGGATGGGTCACTGCGGGTGTGACCTCAAAGAACGTATTCTAGTCCCCAGTTCCTCCCTTCTCTCTCTGTTACCTGGCCAGCATGATGTGAGCAGCTTTCCTCTGCCCTGCTGTTTCTGCCTTGCAAATAGCCAACCATGGACTGAACCCTGTGAAACCAACAGCCAAAATAAGCTCTCCTTCTTTTGGTTTCTGGTGTCTGGTGCTATATCTCAGCTGTGGGAAACCTGACTAATGCGATGTGTATCATAAGCAAAGACAGATTTGCAGAAAGCCTTTCGGAAGTGACAAAGGTGCAGTCCTGAGTCTCTTGACCTGCTATGTGGATGGTCGGCCCCTTATAAGGCCACCCAATACCCACTTCTGAAGGGTGTCCCTAAAACCTATGACTTGATGCTTTGCCCCCCAAAACACACCTCTGCGGCCCTGCTCCTCTCATTGGCCTCTCCTGCCCTGGGTTTAGTACCTCTGTCCTATACTGCCTCTGCCCTCACAGGCCATCAGCCAGGGCAACCCCTCTAGAAGCTGAGGGTCCAATAGAGAAGAGGTAAATAAATGCAAGCACATAGATCAGCAGCCTTTGTCACCTGCTTCTCCCACACTGCTTATCTTGACTTGATGTGCCTGTACTCAAGCACAGATTCCCCTGGTTCCTATCTTTTGTGCACAAGAACAACATCAGGGTGCCCGCTCGGGATCATAGCTCCTGAACCACACATCTGGATAATGAATGGTTAAATAACACTGAGAAAATGCTGACGGGGGGGTCCTTCACTTGTAGCATTTTTAATTGGAAAATCCTAAATCTACAGCCCTGAGAGTTGACTTTTGCTAATTTGTTGCCCCGGTAATGACACTTTCTCCAGATACTATCACAGTCTGAGTTTGTGGGGGTCGGGACACTGACAGGTGAACTCAAGAAACGTGGCTCAGCCAGATGTCCATGGTAGGATGTGATCAGAGCCTGACCTTGGTCCTAGCTATCTCCACTCGCTCCAGCCCTCCCTCACCCTGGCTCAGTCTGTCCGGCTGAGGCCAGAAGTAGATCCTCCCTGCCATCATGCTGTCCCCAGCCTGTCCACCTGGTAAACCCACCTCCTCCCATGGCCACCAGAAAGCCAGGGCCAGGCCCGAGGCTTTGCTCACTGGGTCTCTCTCCTGCCTGGCACCTTCTTGATGCTCCATCACCAGCAATGTCCCTTGCAAAATGAACAGAGGGACTTTAGACTCTGACCACAAAGCTGCCAAGAATATGTCCCATTTTTACAGCCATCTTGGGGACAAGAAGAGGTCGAAGCTTTCAATGTGCTGCTCAAGGACTCTGGGTCTCATTTCACAGGACCGACTGGCTGACGAGAACTTCCTTAATTTCTCCCCATCACTTCTGTGCTTTGATCCCCCAGATCCTGGCCACAGTGCTGAGGTGATATTTCTTTTTTTTTTTTTTTTTTTATTTT
>PVLD010020614.1:0-33491 GCA_004027595.1 Dinomys branickii | reverse complement strand
GGAACGGGGCTGGGAACCCAGCACCCGTCCTCCTGTTCCTGTTACGGCTCTGGGCGTGGAAGAGAACATACAGCAGAGCCCTGTGTGCAAGCGCGTGGGAGTGGGGAGAAAAAGGCTGAGAGGAGGAGACCAGGCGGAAACGCAAGGCTTTCACCTACTTCCGACGTTTGCACGGAACCGGCCCTGGTCTCTGACCTATCGACGTTACCACTTCTCCATCCCAGTCAACCACCTTCTCCTCCACACACAACTGAAGTGCCACGTTCACACCAAGCCCACAGAGGGTGATCTTGGGCGGAGCCTCTGCGGGAAAGGGTGGGTGGCCCAAGACCTGTGGACTTCCGGTACGTGACCTGAGAGTGTAACTGTTCGCCCCAAAGCCTGCAGACTCTTAAAATGCTCCTGACTCTGGCAGGGGACTGAATCACGTTAGAGCTGGAAGCTGGAGTGTGCGCTGGAAGCAGGGGAGTAAGTTCAGAACCCCCACGCACCTGTGCTCAGAATGTTGCCATATGACTGTAAACTTCTATGTAGACTTAGGTAGATATCTATGGTTTAGTAAAAGCACGGGTACATACCTGAGAAGAACAAAGGCATGCACTCATTAAGGTATCTATAAGACAGCGGGCACTGCATTTATGTGCTGTCTTGTGCCACACCCCTAATCTAGTGTTAACTTGTCACTTAATGGAAAGTGCCTGTGGAAGTTACAAAGCCACAAAGGCTCCCAAAGGGTGGTGGGCAGGGGCTGCAGGTGACAGCGTTAAGTTGAATCTGCACTATTGGCTATTAACTCTGTGACAAAAAAAGATGCTAACCAAGGCAAGGAAAACAACAGTGAAACTCTGGCTTCTGAGGTGGAGAAAGACACAGAAACCAAGTTCTGGTTTTTGCTCTTCAATAACTAGCTTTATGATTTGAGCGAATTCCTCAGGTTGCTCAGTAAACATAACTGTCAACTGCCATGTGTCACTAGGGAAGCAAAAATCTAGTTAGACTAGAGGGTGGAAAAAACAGGTAACTACAATGTATGCTACAGAAAATACGAGGGTGTACACATAACGCAACATGTCAATGTCATCAAGCTGCTAAGGAGCCTGGGCTTCATTGTAAGGAGGGGAGATCACTGAGCCTCAGCCTTCTCAACTGTAACATGAAAGGCTGAGGCAAAATGACCTCTAAGGAGCCTGACAGCCCTAAAGTTATCTGTGATCTGACAGAAAGTGAAGGCAAGAGATTCTCAGAGGAATCCTAGGGCTTACCACAGCCTTGAAGTTGTGCAAATGCACCTTGTATTTCTTCAAAGTTCTCTTCTATGGGACTTGAGGTCTATAAAAGAATGAAAGAACAGCAGGGGCAAGGAAATGAGTTTCACTGAATGAAGTAAGACGTATCAAAAATTTGAAGGAAATTTTTCTTTCTTGTGTTGGGGATTAAACCTGGGCCTTGCTTGTTACACATAACAGTACTTTACAGCATGGATACACTGCAATACAGTCATAATGTGGGACTTCTCTCCCAATTGGGTCATTTAGACAAAAAAATCAGCCAAGATCATCATAAATCGTACCATTCAACAAATGGATTTAATGGGCATCTACAGAGAGTTTCATCCAACAAGAGAATACATGTTTCTTAGCAGCACTGCAGAGTTCTGCTAAGTCATGAAGTTGGAACCTGCCTGTTTGTCTCCCTTCCATCCTTTCTTTTTTTTTTTGAGACACCATCTCACTACGTAGTCCAGGGTGGCCTTGAACTCACGGGTGATCCTCCTGCCTCGCCCTGTCTGCAGTGTGAAGTAGTAATTACACTTTTGAGAGATCTGAGGTTCTTAGCCAAGTGGTATGATTGGAATGTACACTCCTGCCTTCCCCCCAGCCTCTCAGGTGCTAGGATTATGGGCATCACCACGCCTGGCTGGAAGTAGGAGTTTTCTTTGACCATTTCTTTGTTCTGAATACTGCAGTGTACACACTATACACAGTTCCTCATTTAGCAACCAATTAACAGCCTAGTCGCAAGACCATAACTTGGTTATTAAATGAGAACCCTCCACACACACTTTTTAACTACTCTCCTAGTTAGATGTACACTTTCCTTTGGGTTCTTTTGTGCTGAAGGCCTCCCAGTCTCTGTCTAGAATTTCTTTAAGTATTTTCTGCAATGCTGATTTAGTTGTCCTGTAGTTCTTCAGGATTTCTTTGTCATGGAAAACCTTTACTTCTCTATCAATTTTGAAGGCTAATTTACCAGCATACAAAAGTCTAGGATGACAATTGTTTTCTTTTAGGGGTTAAAAATCTTTTTTCTGGCTTTTTGAGACAGGGTAGGCTGGTCTTAAACTCGAAGTGATCCTCCTGCCTCAGCCTCCCAGGTGCTCGGATTACAGGCATGCACCACCACACTTGGCTTAAAAATCTTTGCAGCTGCATGTGGTGACACACATTCGTAATTCCAGCACTGCAGAGACTGAGGGCAGAAAGATTGCTACAAACTGAAGGCCAGCGTTGCGTACAAAGTGAGTTCAAGGATAGCTGAACTATATAGTGAGATACTGTCTCAAAAAAAAAAAAAAAATATATATATATATATATATACACACATATATATATATACACACACACACACACATATATATATATAATAAAATAAAAAAGAAAGGAAATAGTGGAATTGCTATGTGAAGACAAATAGAAATGATACTTTTGATACATCTGGGATTCTTGTCAGTAAAATGGTACGACTGGAATGCACACTCCTGGCTTTCCCTCAGTCTACCTTTCGTATTGATAAAACATTCCAAAAATATGGCAATTAGGGGAGAGGTAGAGTAGAAATTATGCAAGTAAGAGAATCCAGTGAATTTCATTTTAAAAATGAAAATCCTTCACCAGCAGGTCCTTGTACCACTTGCACGCTCAGAGGAAAAATGTGTGCACTGGACAGCACCATCTTATTCCCAAACCCTTGCCTCTGGTCCTGGCTCTGCTGCCACTAAAGACTGGACAGTGAGGCTTGACTCCCTACACCTGCAGTCACCAGTTCTTCACAGGGACGATAACCTTTTCCTCTTCACAAAAAGGACATGTGAATCAGGTAGCATGAATAAAACTGCTTTGGAAAAAAGTATCAAGTACTATACAAGTGAAAAAATCATGATTTTGGTGGAAATTGCACATGACTTGCTACTCTCAAAAATCTCATCTTTTAAAAAAATTTTATTTTAAAGAAAAAGCAACAAAAACCCCCAACACAGAATTCCAAAACAGTATGATAGGAGGGTAACAATAGTTAATACATGGCATATTGTTATCTTTAAATTACTAAGAGTACAAGATATCAGTCTTCAATATCAGCACAAACTCTTTTCAGTGAACTGAGAAATTAGTAGTATAACTATTTTAACTGTTTTTTGTATATATATATATATATATATTTTTTTTTCCTTTTGCTTTTCCCTTCCATCTTTTCTCCATTCCCCCAAACCCATTTCTTTTTCCTTTTGAAGTTTCTTCCCATTTTACAATATTGATTGTACATTTTGGATCTTATTTACTCTTTCATCTTCTCACACTAGGGAGATAGTATGATGTTTACACATTTGTGTCTGATTTATTTCACTTATGAGTATGGTCTCAAGTTGCATCCATTTACCTATAAAAGTTTCTAGTTTACCTGTCCTTATGGATGAGTAATACTCCATTATATAAAAATCTTTTTATCTACATATTTTTTATCCATTACTCAATTGATGGGCATTTGGGTTGTTTCCAAGGTCTAGCTATTACAAACTGCGCTGCTGGAAAAAAAATGTGCTGCTATGAATATGGGTGCACATATATTACTGTGGTACGACATTTTTATTCTTCTGTGAAGATACCCAGAAGGGGAAAATGGGACCTCCAAAAAATCTTATTTTTCAAAAATAGTTTTTAAAAAGCCAGATGTGGCGCACACCTGTAATCCTAGCTCTTGGGAGGCTGAGGCAGGAGGATCATTGCGAGTTCAAGGCCAGCCGGGGCTACAAAGTGAGCTCGAGGCCAGCCTGAACTGCACAGGGAGACTCTGTCTCAAAAATACCAAAACAACAACAACAAAAATAAAAAAAAGACAGTTTTCTAAAATATACACAAAAGCACTATGAATATGACATTAGGTATTTTCATGTGTGTTTTAGTTACTTTTTCATTGCTGAGACAAAACACCCAACACCCAAAGTTAAAAGAGGGAAGATTTTTTTTTTGTCTCTTTGAGACAGGGCTTCACTATGCATTCAGGTTGGCTTTGAGATCCCTTTGTAGTCCACACTGGCCTCAAACTCACAATGATCCTTCTGCCTCAGCCTCCTGAGTGCTGGGATTACAGGTATGTGCCACCATGACCAGTGAGGAAAGGTTTTTTGTAGTTCACAGTTGATAAAGGTTTTAGTCCATAGGCAGCTGGCTCCAAGACAGGAAGGCATGGCAGAGGGGTATCACAGTAGAGAAATAGTACTCGGCAGGCAGAAGGTAGGAGGTTGCAAGCAGCAAGCAAGCAGCAAGTGACCTTTTTGTCCTTTATAGTCCATCCAGGCTACCTGCCCTTAGGGTGGGCAGCACTTAAACCCAGGGTGGGGCACCCTTAACCCAGAACTACGCCAAACGAATCAGTGGACTAATTTAGTAATTACACAGTCTTAATCCCAGTATCACACACTCTAGATCCAGCCAACCTCTGAAAAGTCCAGCCTATGACCACATAAGGCTTTCAGGGGGTATCTATATATAAGCCATAACAACATATAAGCTATTGTCTCAAAAAATATTTAAATAAGGTAATGGAGAAATCTGAAAATGTACTTTACATTCAATATGATTTTTACCTCTACAGGTAAGTTTTCTTGAGCAGCCGAGGAACAAAAATATTCCTGGTCTGGAGTTAAAAATTCATCTGTTATGTCCTCAGAAGATTCTGGTGAACATGTAGCATGATCCTATTAATAATGCAGAAAATCCCATTTAAATTGCTGTTCACTGTAAACCATTCCTTTACAGCCTGATGCAGGGTTTTTTTGTTTTTTTTTTTTCCTGATGCAGTGTTAATCACAGCCTTATGGAAGACTACCCGGCAATCAGCTGAACACTGAGCTGGCTTTCCCAGCTTGTTTGTGTGAGCGCCTCTGCTTACCTTCGTGGTTAACAGAGGCAGTCATGAACTGTTTGGAGTAAGTGTGGAGGAATGACATTCCTGTGTCTCAGCCTCTCATTTGCAGAAGTGGTGGGGAAGAGACCACTTTTCCAACTAAAATTCTAAGTGAGAAGACAGGTCCCAGACAACTCAAGCTGAGGACCAATTCACAAGCCCTGATGCCTCCAGGGCATATAGTTCACAGTCCACACCTTGGCATCAGCCTACACATGAGGACTCTGAAGCTGCTCAGACCTCAGAACTCCTTCAGGTGCTACAGTTTAAAGGCAAGTAAAGGAACAGGGGCAGAATTTCTTTTGGTGTAATTTTATTTCGTTTTGTTTTCTGAGACACGGTTTCAGTTTGTAGTGTAGGTTGGTCTGGAACTCATAGTGATCCTCTTGCTTCAGCCTCTCTATAGAGCAGGATTTTAAAAATAACCATGCAGCCTCAAGAACCTCAATGAAACATCACTGTTATTTAAAAATAACAATGCAACCTCAATGAAAAGTCAAAGGGCCAAGGATTTAGCTGAGTGGCACAGCGCCTGCCTGGCAAGTGTGAGGTCCTGAGTTCAATTCCAGTACCCTCCCCAACAAACAGAGTGAAAAGTCCAGCCATGCATGGTGGCACACGTCTGTAATTCCAGCTCTTGGGAGCCTGAGGCAGGAGGATTGCTGGGAGTTTGAGGCCAACCTGGGCTACATAGTGAGTTCAAAGCCAGCCTGAACTGCATAGTGAAACCCAGTCTCAAATACAAAAATAAAATAAAAATTGAAATATTAAAAAGTAAAAGAGCAGGCCAGGGATATAGCTCAGCAGCACAAGGGCCTGCCCAGCAATTATGGGTCTTAAGTACGATTTTTGGTACCAACACCCCCCCCAAAAAAATCCAAAAAACAAAGTAATAAAGCGTCTATCCCCACTACACTCTCTTTTTTGCTTATTTTCTTACATTCAGACACTGTTTATGACATAGTTAGAAAAGTGGTTCTTTTCTCCTGTCTTCAGACATCCCTTTGCAGAGATTGTATGGCTTCTTTCCTTGGACATTTTGGCACAACCTTCCCCTCACTGTGCACTTAAGAGCTGTTCCTCTTTACCTCTCACAGCAGACCCGTATTTACCAGATGAATCTGGCTGCCTCCATACCTTCCCTACTTCCATGACTAGATCTGCCTCACAGCCTAGTCAGTGTGTTCAATGTAGCATGTCCTTCTAGCTCCCACATGACAGAAGGGAGATACTGTCATTGTGAATAGTTTGTATGATTAAATACAACACTGTACTGTGTTCAAAACACCTTATTATTTTATTACTATTATACTTTATATTGTGTCATTCAAATTGCTGCCTCTGTTCTTCAGGTGACTATGACCCCATATAGTTGGTATATTGTTGGGGACCACAAATTCACAATGGCTAATTTTGCATACTTCCCTAAGAAATAAATGGTGGCTTGGGATTATCGGTATCACCCTTTTGAAATTTCTCATTACCTCTTTAGAGATGGGCCATCCTCTCCCACCAAGACTAAAAACTAAAACCACTAAGATTAAAAGACTCCAAGGCAAGACCCTCCTTAGCATAAGATCACTTTTGCCCTCTTGAGTCATCCCAAGTCATCGCTGGCCCTTTGAGTCATCAACCTCTGAGTCTTCTGCTAATCTCTCCTATCATTGTATGCACCCAATAAACAGTGGCTGGCTTGGAGTGTCTTGGTCTCTGCCCATCCCGAGGTACTGACCTCCTAGACCCCACCTTATATTACTAGATTTGTCTGGTTCTTATTTCATCCTTTTGCCATTGGCAGGCAGTTGGGGATCTTGGCCAGGTCCCGAGAGTATATCAAACTACTATAGATACTACATTGGCATCGTAGTACATAATACCTTGGCTCTAGCTTATTAGATCACTGGGCTCAACTTGGCTCACCAAGCCTTATTACTTACATGGTAAGATTTCTCAATGGTCACAGACATGTCAGAACTTGCTTGAAAGGCTTCTCTGGGTTCTGGCTGCTCATTTTTCCTGGATGAAAGATGCCTGATACCTGATGAGTATAATGTAATCAAGGCCACAGACAATGGTTTTGGGATAGCATGAAAGAGACAAAAGGCAGTGTGTGAAGAGAGATGTACCTGCATTCTGCCAAGAGTGGCCATATCTGATATGTTAGGTTTAGTGCAGAGAATACAGACTGTTTAGCTTGGGTCAAAAATGCAGCCCTGGATCATCCACCCTCCTGGCCACTCACTCAAGAGTGATGCTTTAAAAAAAAAAGAAAGAAGGCTGGAGATATAGCTCAATGGTAAGGTGCCTTCCTGGAAGTGTAAGATCTTGAGTTTGATACCTGGTACTCACCAAATAAATGAATAAATAAAAAAGAGTGATACTTGAGAATGAACAAACTCTAAATACAAAACCAAAACACCCAAGCCAATAGGTTTTCTGCTTAAGATAAATGATAACTAGACCAGTCCTTTTCTTTGGGTCAGCGATACCCCATTATCCTAAGAGCAAATTACTGGATAGATATATATAGTCTTCAGTTGTAAATGTTTATTTATTTATTTTTGGTGCCATGAATTGAACTCAGAACCTCACACTTGCTAGGCAGGGGCTTGTGCCGCTGAGCTATAACCCCGGCCCTTCAGTTGTGAATGTCATAGATCCAATGGATTTATTTCTAGCCTAGAATATAATGCAAAGAAACAAGCAGGAGGGACAGGTAGCCCATCTCCACCCTTACGTTAAGAAGGTTTGATTCCCTACCAGGTTAGACCTAGGACTATGGCCAGGAGATGCACTTTATCTTACTTCCATTGGATGAAGGGATCTTGTTTCAGTTACAGGGAAACTCATGAATCTCTGAATACCTATTCCTGTAGGAAGTGCAGCAGGGCATAAGGGGTATGCTGCTTTCCTTTAGCATTCAAGTTCCCAGAAATATAGGAGAGAAGATCAAGCAAAGGAAATATGCCAGAAAGCTAACACATTTGAGAGCTGATATCTTGTTAGAGTTCACCCAACCCAATTTCCCCAACTGAACTTACTGGTGCAGCTTTGTGGCCCAGGCTGCCTGCCGTGTTTCTCACTGTCATAGTCACAGGTGTCCACTTTCCCCGATCTGACATAATTTCCTCCTGGCTCTTCCTTCTCCCTGCGAAACTCTGTATCTTGCCACCAATCCATGCTTTCAGGGCCCCTAGCAGGGGGCTGCAACAAGGGACTGCACTCAGGTACAGCCTCACTCTTCAAAGTCAAACTGCTCTGAGGATGCCAAGGAAGGACTGGGAGCTCCCCACTAGCTGCCTTCTCAGCCGTTTCTTTCACCTCCGCTGCACACAAAAAGAAACAACCTTCAAAGTGTCACTGTGAAAACGGAAACAAAGCTTTCATCCTAGAGATGTGTGATCCTTCTCTAGCTCACACTGTAATAACAGTTACCTTCGCACAGCTGCATCTTCCTTAGCTTGCCTTGTTCGGCTTGATGGGTAGGGGAGGGAAGAACTGATCACAGAACAGGAAAGACATTTCAGTTAGTTACCCCCAAAACAGCCCTGGCTGCTACACTGCAGATGAAATCAGCAGAAAGCTTGCAGATGCATGCTCTTGATGATGTAACAAAAAATGGACATCTGAAATTCCCAGAAATAGTAGTTAATAGAATGGGTTTGAGTTTGTCTTTCTAGACCACTGAGCTCATACTCTGGGAGTATGTACATATATGCCTGTTTTCATTTCAAATGTTCCATACTTCTGCTAAGGTCACAGTACTAAAAAACAGACACTGTAGTGGGGTATAGTGGTGCATCCCAGTAATCCCAGCACTCAGAAGGCAAAGGTAGGAGGACCGCTACAACTGAGAGGCCAGACTGGGCTGCATGGTGAGTTCAAGGCCAGTCTTGACTACATAGCAAGACCATGTCCAAATAAATAAACAAATGAATGAATGAATGATCTCATGCAAGAAAAGTGTAAGGAGACATTATTTTTGCAGTAAAATCCAGGCTGTGTAATTAAAGGTATCAGTTGCAGCTGGAGGTGTAGCTGAGTGGAAGAGTCTAGAAAGCATGAGGCTCTGGGTTTGCAGGGGGAGAGGGAGAGGGGGAGGGGGGGGGGGGGGGAGAGGGAGAGGGAGAGGGAGAGAAGGAAGTAAAGAGAGAGAGGGAGAGAAGGAAAGAGGGAGAGAGTGAGAGAAGGAGAGAGAAAGAGAACAACAGCCGGGTGTGGTGGGGCACTCCTGTAATCCCAGCACTCGGGAGGCTGAGGCAGAAGGATCATCGTGAGTTTGAGACCAGCCTGGGCTACAAAATGAGCCCAAGGCCAGTCTGCACTGCATAGTGAGACCCTGTCTCAAAAAGCAAAAAACCCCCAAAAAACCAAAACAACAACAAAACCAGGCATGGTGGTACACACCTGTAATCACAGCACACACTCAGGAGGCTGAGGCAGGAGGACTGTTGCGAGTTCAAAACCAGCCTCAGCCACAAAGTGAGCTCAAGGCCAGCCTAAACTGCACAGTGAGACACTGTCTCAAAGAGAAAAAAAAATTTTTTTTTAAATTGTATCTAACAAAACCTATGACATCATACTCACTTTTCCACTTTAAGTGTGTCTTTCCATCATCTTTGTTTCCTGGTTTCACATTAGAGATTAAAGAAGTCGCAGATTCCACGTTGATCCTAAATTGCATAGGTCTTTTGGGTTGGGATGATAGGAGCAGGTGGACATAAATACATCAGTTTGTTCAAGCTTCTAACAGCACTCAAAGCCCGCAGCCCACCCAGAAACACCCCAGACTCCCTGAGGCATTCCTGCAGTTGCACTGACTCCTGTCCACTACCAGAGAGCACCAGACTGCAAGGTTCCTTACCTGGTAGAGCCCTGGGAAGGGCAGGATGATCCAGAAGGCTCCTGTGCACAGCTTGACAAAGGGAAGAGGACACTCTTTAGTTCCACACCTTTGCCCTGGTTTCTGGACTCCCTAGACCTTCCCTGGCTGAGAAATGAAAAGGATGGGCTAGAAGATCTCACAGTAAGATTTTTTTCAGTTTGAAGTTCAGATTTTATGATTAAGCATTTTCTTTGGAAATTTTTAGAAGTAGAACTCCACAGTTTAAATGCAGTTTGCAAATGTTTGCAAGGATGTGAAGGAAGGGGAATCATTATAATTGGTAGGAATGTCAACAAGAAGAGCAATTAAGGGAAAGGGTACAGAGATTTCTCAAGAAATTAAAAATAAGCTGGGCATAGTGGTAAACACCTACAATCTCAACTACTGTGGAGGCCAAGGCAGGAGGATCATTTGAGCTGAGGAGATCAAGACTAGCCTGGTTCAACATAGTAAGATCCCTCTCAAAAACAGAATTAAAAATACAACTACCATTATAATCTAGCAATCTTACTATATATAAGCAAAGGAACTAAAATCAGAATCTTGGAGAGATGTCCACACTTCCATGTTTACTGCAGCACTATTCATAAGAGCCAAGACACTGAATCATTTGAGGCATCCATCAAGAGACAATGCTTACGTTCTAATATAAAGTGAAAAACCATGGTTTAAGTTGCCTACACAGCCAGGTGTGGTGATGCACACCTGTAATCTCAGAACTCATAAGGCTGAGTTTATGGAGGATCACTGTGAGTTCGAGACCAGCCTAGGCTACAAAGTGAACTCAAGGCCAGCCTGAACTACACAGTGAGACCCTCTCTCTCAAAAAAAAAAAAAACAAACCAAAAACACCCCCAAAAAACTCTACACATGTAGTAATTTTATTTTTAAAAGCATATAAAAGTACACATAAATAGGCAGCAAAACATTAAATTTTTACTTGGTCTCTTTTCACATGATCTCACTCCTATGTGGAATCTAAGAATGTTAATCTCACAGAAGCAGTGGAATGGTGATTACCTGTATTATACACAACAGTGCCTGCACTGGATGACTATACATCAGTCTTGTGAACAGAGAGCAGGCATGTGTGCTCTAGCACACATGCTAACTGTGTGAGCAATACAATTGTAATTACCTAGAAATAAACACTCCATAAGGAGTATGTACTTCAAATATTATCTTGTGGATGATGAAAAACATACAGATATGTCAACTTTTAAAATTTCAAAATTAAGCAATTTATTGCTTCTTTAATAACTGCCCATACATAAAATAAAATGTATTTTACACAAATAATTCCTTTTAGATTTTTATTTATTTTTTTGTGGTACTGGGAACCGAACTCAGGACCTTCCGCTTGTCAGGCAGGCGCTTATGCCGCTGAGCTATATTCCTGCCCCTAAACAAACAATTCAAAAGCCAGGGCTCATAAATACTTTCCTCCCAGGGGATTTCTGCTAATGTAATTTCATTCATTTGGCAGGAAATCACACGCTCCAGGATAACAATATTGTGCAACTTCTCTGGAGGCAGGGATACTTACTTTAACACATTCACAGTGGGGCTGAACACCCATGACTTTCCCACTGGGCAGCTTGTACCACCAGGTGGGACTGTCCCATGTCACGTGACGGGACAGTGATGCATGAACCACTAGTGGTTCAAGCTGGCAAGAATGTGTTAAACACTGTTTCCCATAAGTTTGGTTTCTGGAGTACTGCCACGTGGAGTGCCTGGCACTTCTTTTTGAAAGAAAAACTCTGGTCAGCTTTGGAAAGGCACAATGTTGTGTTTTGGACAAAGAATAAGTTCTGTCTGGTTAAGCCACCAGTCACATTGCCTGTGATCTCTCCTGCAAGTTTCCATTACACTGGGCTGGGGACATACTGCAGCAGGGCCAGTGCCTGCCCAGCAAGCACAAAGTCCTGAGTTACGTTGCTCTTTTCCTGTGCTTGAGAGAGAGACCCTGACAAGACCTGCTCCTGTCTTGCTCCTTTTCACTACTCCTAGTCCCTCTGGCACTGACATATGGAGTTCATGTAGTGGCTACACGTCACAGGAGAGCCTCAAGACAGTAGTATGAACAACAAAGTGCTGACCTACCTACTCTCTTGGTTCTTCTTCCTTTCCAAGCTGTCCTTGGCTCCTTGAGTGGCCTGAAATGGTTCACTTTTGTCCTGTTTTCCAGGATCACAAAGAGTTGACAGCTTGAAAAACAACAACCTCATTTCAGTGCCTTGTTCTCTTTATTCTTACACTATTTTCAAAGACATTTTGGCTTAAAGTCTAGAAATAACCAGATATATCCTTTGTGTATCTCCTATCTAGTAACTTATCTCTCTCAGTTTGAAGTCTTTACCCAGAAATGTTGGCCCTCAAGAACCCAGTCTAAACAGGGTGCGTGTGCAAAATGAACAAATAAAATAGAAATAAAAAAATCAAACTCTCTCTTGAGCATTTTCCTCCCACACTAATATAAAGGCAGTATATATTTGTTGCAGAAACCCTACCCTTTGGGTTCTAGTTTAAGCCTTATTTAGACTACTCTAAGAGAGTGATATACTGCAGTTTCATCATCTGTAAAGCAGGGACAATAATACCACCAGAGAAGATGCTATGAAAATAAAATACAATAAAATAAAGACTATAATACTTTTGAAGTACAAGTAAAATAAATAAAAGTCTATGTCCTTTATTCAAAACAGAGACTTTGGGATCTTCTCCTTGTTTCATTTATAATGTTAACTGTATTTCCTTGCTTACCGAAAATTAAAGCTACAACTGTGGAGTGTGGGACATCAGCAAGTTATATAAAAGTGAGAGGAGAAATAAAAACTGATCAAAACCTCCCCAAGGTATGATTTCAAGAGGCCTTTGTGTAAGGGCAAACACTTCTCCCCAAGGGCTGAAGATGGCCTTCAGCCAAAGAAGCATAACAAGAACAAATATTCACAAAAATATCACTATTATAAAGGAAATGCTAGAATATGTTTACAATTGTAATTAAAATATATATTTAGAATAATGGGAAGTCTGTAATATTTTCATTCTTAAAATTTTAAGAATTAGCCAAGTGTAGCTCACACCTGTAATCCCACCACTTGGGAGGCTGAGGCAGGAGGATCACTGTGAGTTCAAGGCCAGCCTTGGCCACAAAGTGAGTTCAAGACCAGCCTGAAGTGCGTAAGTGAAAACATCTCAAAAAAAAAAAAATTAAGAATTAAGCCAAAGAATCAATTTCAACTCTCTGTTGGTAGAAATGCCTTATTTCCTGATGATAAAAAAATAAAAATATGGTTGTTTTATACATAATCATATGTACTAGTAGATGGTTTCCAATGATGAATGTCATCAATTCCTTCCTTTCCTGTCTGCCTCACCAGGAGCTGGAGCCTATTTCCCTCTTCTTGAATCTAGGCTGCCTTACTGACTCTCCGAAGTGACAATGTCCTAGGGCTGGAACCAGAAGCAAAGCAATCTCAACTTTTACTTAGAAAGCCAGCTGCTCTGCTGCGGCGTGGTGGTGCATGTCTGTAATCCCAACACTTGGAGGCTGAGGCAGGGGGATCACTGTGAGTTTGAGACCAGCCTGAGTTACAAAGTGAGCTCAAGGCCAGCCTGATTGCATAGCCAGACCCTGTCAAAAAAGAGAAAAAAAAAAAAGGAAAGCAAGCCAGCTGCTCCAGCTTTCAGGAGAGGGAGGCAGGAAGACAGCTGCAAGTTCAAGGTCAGCATGGGCTATGCAGAGTTCAAGGCCAGTCTGACCTACGTAGTGAAATCCTGTCTCAAAAAGCTGAAGCAAGCAAGCAGGCAGGCAAGCCAGCCAGCCAGCCAGCCGCCATAGCATGGAGAAGCTTGGGAGAGATCATTTACTGAATGATGAGAAGCGAAGTGCAAGACGGAAACCACACGGAGGAGCTTGGGGCATCAGCCATACAAATGGAGGCATCTTTCTCCTTGCCTCCCTGCAGCAGAAAATGCAACCAAGAACCACCCAAGCCAAGTCTCAAATCCATAACCCCTGGAACTATAAGAAATAAGAAGACATGGCTGTTTTAAGTTACTAAGATTCTATTCCATTCCATTCTATTCTAATTTCTATTTATTTTATTTTATTTTATTTTGAGACAGGATCTTGCTATGTAGTTCAGCCTGGCCTTGAACTCATTAGGTATCCCAGGCTGGCCTTGAGCTCACAGCAATCTTCCCGCCTCAGCCTCCTGAGTGCTGCACCACTATACCTGGCCTAAACTACTAAGTTTTGAAGGTTTGTCATTATTAGACAGCAACAGATAACCAAAACATAATGAGAGCAGTTATTTTCAACAGTTTTCTATCAAATCCTAATATTCAATGAAGCAGATATTAGAAACTACATAAATTGTTTGTACTGTATATAAAAAATGCCAGGTCTAGGGGTAGAGCTCTGTGATGAAATTGTGCCTTGCATGGATGAGGCCCCGGGTTTGATTCCAGCATTAGAAATAAAAAAAGACAAAAGGTCAATGTATTTCCAAGTGTTTTAAGTACAGGTTGAGGCCTCACTGAAAGTGAGCATGGCACAGTGAAAGAAAACAAGACTGGAGTCAGGAGAACCCCAACCAGCTTGGACTTTGCCAATGGCATAGTAAACAGTGGAGAGGGCCCATCTGCCATATCCAGACAACAATAGGGTACATTGTAAGTGGCGACTTTAACAGTAATAAAGTCCCTTAAAAACTGATCTGCTTTTGCTTATCATTAGCTAGTCATTTTTTGTAATTTCAGTAGTAAAATCCTCTGGGACAGAACTCTCCTGCCCCCCTTCAATCTTGGTGACACCACTAGACCTCAGGAAGTTTAACTCACTGAGCTTGAGCATTACACTGTATAAAATGACAAAGTTGATCCACGTTTGAGGGGACTTTAAAAGTCAATAACTCAAGAAGCAGACTGCTTTGTGTGTGAACTTGTTCAGATTTACCTATGCATTCATCCTCTCAGTGATCATTTGGTGAGCATCTTCTAGTGTCAGGCCCAAGCTGTGTGCTGAAGTACATGAATAAGACCTCAGCTTTGTCCTCAAAGTGCTCACAGAGAAGCCACTCTAATCTCATGAGTACCAGTACACTCCCTCACCAGCTCTCAGGGTGTCCACTCACCTCCTCTGAAGCATCTTCTGTGACCAGTAGGCCCCTCAGACTCCCACTGGGGTTTGACTGCTTATGAGCACAGCTTATGGCTTATTCATCATCATACCCTAGGGTCTAATATGGCCTCTGGATCTATAAATGCTTTGTGGATGTGCGAGTGAATGAGTGGATAAGAGCAATTTATAACGGGGATGAATGTCCACACAGAATACTTTATATGGTATGTTAGACCATGTGAAACTGCTAAACTTGGTGGTTTTGACCTATAAAACACAAACTTCATTTGATTCTATCTACTGCACATGAATTTACAGAGAAAGACACTGGCTGTGTACTGGGTTTGGAAATGGGAGATAGTATGTATCTTTCTGACTTCTTTCCTAGAGATTTTCTTTCCTAAAGCTAAGAGGAACTTTCTATGAGCTAGGGGCATTTATGTGCCAGCTCCTACACATGGGTCCAGTACTGACCCTGGCCCTGAAGTCCTACTTAGGTTGGCCCTGCCTCCCACTTTGACTTACTTGATGATGTCTCTCTGACTGGTCCTCTGCACTTTCTTCAGAGATTTGGGTGAAAGGTTTCCAGCTGTAACTACTTGTTCGTTTGGGGTTTTTGCCAAAATGTCCCCCTTGAAATTCTTTCACTGTTCTTGGGGACCTTAGTAAGGTTGGGCAATTGCCATTGGTGTCTGGCTGGCAGCCTCCTGACACCTGTGTGACAGGATGAATGTATGTCAAAGTTGGAGGGCCCACTGGGCTAGGTAAGTCACAGACATCTGGAAATAATCTTGAAGAAGTCCACGAAGATATGTGCTCCTTCTGTATCAACTCAACTTCATCTAATTTCTGCTCAATATTCCCCACCAGATCTGTAATCTCATGAGCTATGGTCTGTGAAATCTTTAGATTCAGCACACATTTACTGATGTACTCCTCAGTCTTGGACCAGCTGCTCACCTTGTCCTTGGCTTCTCTGGTTGGCTCAGGCAGGCTGAGTAAACTAAGCGAACTATTTTGCCAGTCCCAGTCTCCAAAGAAGAACTCTGCATCAACTTCTGAAGAGCTCTCATCCTCATCACAAAAGTGTGCCTCTTCCTCTATCTTATCCAACTCTTCTTCTAGGGACTGCAGCTCCTCTGCCTGGTCTGGTTTATCTCCCTCAAGAGCTGAAGTAGCACCTGGGCATTCTTCCCCTGTGTCCTCTCCTATGTTCAAGCAGCCTGAGTAGAGTTCATTGATCTCGAAGCTGTGGAGGCTGCCCTGACTTGCATTGGGGCTCCTGGTTTGTGCCACAACTGACGTAGTAATGGGGGGAGGAGCATCTGGATTCTGAGGTACCTGATCCATCAGACTTGGATCTGGGGTCTGAGGTGCTAATGCTGCTTTTGCAGTGGGAGAAGAGGGACCCTTTGGTGAATGGAGCTGACTGCCTGTTGAAAAGGGTAGCAACACACAACTGATTAAAGTGATTATTCAGCAGTGAAACAGACTCGGCCATTTGCCCCAAAGGCACAGGAATGCACACAAAGCCTTTAGTTTTGCTCTCTCAGTGTTATGGAAGACCATTGCAAACACTCATCAAAGGATATTTTTAACCTAAGAGAAAGTTCTCACTTTCACATGGAATGAAGAGATATTTTGTGGTGGAAGAAGCCAAATCCTAAAGAAAAAAGTTGTAGGCTTCACTTCCTCTGCATTCACAACATTTTTAATCATGGAGACATAAAAATTATGGGCCCCTGAATCTCAAGGACTATGCTCACAGCTTTCTTTAAACACGAACGCATGTGATGACTTATGTTGGTGAGTTATGCTCTTACTGAGCATCTGATAAAGCAGCAGAGGAATGACCCAGGAAACCACTGCATCATAGAGGGATAAATAACAGAACATAATGCCAGTGCTGATCACACACCATTTCTGATTGACGTGTGTCCAGTTTGGAGCAAAAGACATAAAAGACACTTTTTTAATAAGGGCTTGGAGAGCCACTGTGGAGGCTTCCAGCCCCAACAAGAAGAGAACCTGAGTGAATAGTCACTTGGCTGGAATTAGAAGCCTGGGTTTAGAGCTCTAACAAGTTCTGCAACCCTGAGCAGGCTACAACGCTACCCCTTAGTTTCCTCATCTGTAATGGCAGGGTATTATGCCCAATGATTGTAAGGCTCTTTTCAGTTTCCAATTCTAAGGTTTCCAAATGGTACTGAAAAGCAGTAAAGCACAGAAAATGTTGTAAGAAAGACCAAAATGTTATTAAGTTATTCCTAAATGGCTGAATTAAAATGGTAAGAAATTTTCTTCTTTGTACTGTTTCAATTTCCAATATGAGGAGAGGGTAGCTCTTTTTTTCCTTTTTTTGAGATTAGGTTTCACTAAGTTGCCCACACTGGCCTGAAACTCCTAGGCTCAAGTGGTATTTGTGCCTCAGTGATATTAGAAGTGTATACCATCACGTCTGGCCAGTGCATGGCCAGTTAGCAGGTACTGGTTTTAAATATAAAAATTAAAGCATTATTTTTGTTTTGAAGCAATTACCTAAGATCCTAAGACTAATCATAGCCAGGCATGGTCATGTAAATGTGAAATCCAGCATGTAAGAGGCTGAGGCAAGAGTATTTTGAGTTTCAAGCCAGCCTGGACTACACAGAGGGTTCACGACGAGCTAGAGGACATACTGAGAAACTTCTCTCTTTTTTTGGTACTGGGAATCAAACTCAGGACCTTGAACTTGCCAGGCAGGCACTTGTGCTGCTGAGCTCCATCCCTGGCTCCCTTTTCCATTTTTTTTAGGGGGATACTGGGAATCAAATTCAGGACCTCACACTTGCCAGGTATGCGCTGTACTGCTGAGCTATATTCCTGGCTGAGAATACACTGAGATAATTTCTAAAAAAAAAAAAGAAAAAAGCCAGGTGTGGTAGTGCACATCTGTAATGTCGGCACTTTGGAGGCTGAGGCAGGAAGACGGAGTTCAGGCTACGAGTTCAAGCCAGTCTGGGTTAAGTAGTGAATTCAAGACCATCCTGAACTGCACAGTGAAATGTTGTCTTAAGAAAAACTACATAAAAGAAAAAGGAAGGAAGAAAGAAAAGAACAAAAAGAAAAGAAAAACAGCATTGCTAGCAATAAACTCATGACTACCACTTAGTTCTGCATTCAAACCAGGCATTCGTAAAACTCAAAAAGTTTAATTTAATGATTTTAAAGATCGGGACTTTTTCCTAAAATATCCCTATCTTCCCAGAATAAGTTACATGTAAAAAGAAGATGATTAATTGCAGCACATGTGACTCAAAACACACTGCTGTCAAAGTGATATTTAGCCTATGAGTTAAGGTCATACCTGATTCCTTTAGCTCTTTGATTTGCAAGTCTGCACCGGGCTTTGGATGTTCCGAAGTCAGTCCTAGAAAGACACTGACATCAGGATAGGGTTCACGTCTCTGCACACTGGGGCTCTCCATTGGCTGAGTTCTCTGTCCTCCAGTGTTCTCCTATGACACAGGAAATGTTGTCAAAGGCGTATCTGTAATCTTCTGAATGTCACTGGTGGAAACCCACCTACCTATCAGGTAAGCTCCCTCTTCCTCTTGTTCCATACACTGTGTCAGCTACTTATTTGCTACTTCATTCTTACTCCAATACCTTGCAAGCAGGAATAGCTGCCACTCCCCCACAGTGCCCCCTACCTACTATGTGCTAACACTCCTCCGCTCCACCCCTCCATCCCCACTCCCTACACTCAAGCAGCGAGGCTTTCTCAGTAACACACAAGTATAATACAATGAGGGCTTCCAACGCTTTCTATGGTTTGGTTCCCAGATTCTTTTTGGTCTCTCACTGCCTACTCCCCCAAGATGGCTAAGCAGAATCAAACTGCCAAGAACTTCAGGTCTTGCCTTTAAGTCATTCTTCAGAATATACTGGATATCTTGCAGATTCATAGTTCTGTCTTTCTGCTTGACTTGGATGCCTGACTTAACAACATCATAGTAAGGTTTTGGAAGCCTGACATCAGCTTCTAAATAATTTCCCAAGAGGATGGCTTCTTTAATAACTGAGCCATCTAAGTCATTCCAGGGCACATTATCTGTAAGGAAAAAGAGGAAGGGGCAACTGTCAGAAATCAGGTGCAGCTGAGTAGCCACAGTCAAGGTCACTCAACCCCTTCACATGTAGTTTCTTCCTGAAGTAAAATTACTTAGAAGGCCAATCACAGACAAGAAGCCACGTTAACCACTAAACCCTGCTGAGGGACAGGAAATAGTACTGTCAGTGTCACGTGTACACAGACTCTCCCCCTGGCAGCCTTGGGGACCCAGGAATGATTCATGACATTCGGCTGGACATCCCAATGCATTCACCTCATGCCATGTTCAGCGTTGTCTCAGACTACAAATACTGTGGAAAGGTAGCTGACTCTTGCTTACTCCTTAGGGAATGTGGTTTTATTCAACATGTGTGTGTGTGCACCCATGTGTGGTATGGTTCTCTTCTATTTAATAATCTTTTTTCCATGATGCTGGGGTATAAATCAGTGCCATGTACATACTAGCAAAGTGCTCTACCAGTGAATTATACGCTCTGTCAATGTGGTGCTTGATCACCTGTGAAAATTTCTTGTATGATCATGGAAAAGCTGTAGATGTCTGACTTCACCGTGGCTGCCTTCTGAAAGATCACTTCTGGTGCGGCCCAGTTGTACAGCTCAGTGGGGAGGGGAACTTGACTCAGGTCCCTGTGTCCACCACTGTCCTGGCTATGGAAGGAAGCACACAAGGCAGAGATCATGTCTTAAAGGGACACTGGGATCACCACACAGTGCATTGGTGAAATATTTGCTATAAAGACTGGTAAGCTCCTTGAGCTTCTGGAAATGTAGTGAGACTCTGAGCTAACCCACACTGCATCTAGGCTATTCTAGTACCTGCAGCTGCCCCCAATGCATCTGGCCACTCTCTCCTGCACACTGGCCCCACCCAAGTCGCAGGAGCCATCTCTCCTTCCTTCATGTTAAGAGCATTACCACCTCAAACCTCTGCACCAGCAGCTTCTTCTGCTGCATTCTCTGTCCATGGAGCCTAGCACAACTGGCTGCTGATTGTGATAGAGGTATTCATTTGAAAGTGACTTCTTCAGGAAAGCCTTCCCTGACCACCTACTCCAAAGTAGTCCTGTATTAGCGGCTTTAGAACACTTACTATGTGAATTTCTTTTGTTCATTTATTTGCTGCATTATCTATTTCCCTTCCACTACAGTCAACTCTCTGAGAACAGGCACCTTATCTAACTATTGTAAAACTATATCCCCAAGTTTACACCAGGGCCCTGATGGTGACTATTAAATAAGTCAATGTTAAGACTCTTAAAACCTCTCTCAAGGCTGGGCATGGTGGTGCACGCCTGTAATGCCAGCACTGGGAGCCTGAGGCAGGAGGATTGCTAGGAGTTCAAGGCCAGCATGAGCTACATAGTGAACTCCAGGCTAGCCTGAACTACACAGTGAGATTCTGTTTAAAACAAAACAAGCAAGCAAGCAAGCAAACAAACACAAAAAAACCTCCCCCAAGTCCCATGTGTATCAATACTACCTGGGTCTTCTCCAACTCCTGTATTGTTCCAATTTTTTTAGTATATGTGCTGCTGAAGCGAGCACTTCTCCAACTCCTGTCTTCTCAGTTTAGCACTTAAAAGGTTCACTGATTGCCTGAAAAACTCAACTTCTCAAACAGATTCCTTAAAAGCTAAGTCAATATATCCTCAAAGTCTCATGGGTCAACAAGACTCTTCAACATGACTGTGAGGTTAATGCTGGTTTATGTGTATGATTGTCATGAGAATTAAATAAGACCATGTGCTAAGCCTATTGGCGCACACTTGTAATCCAAGCTACTACGGATGATGAGGCAAGAGAATCCAAGTTCAATGCTAGCCTGGAGAACTTACAGGACCCTGTCTCAGAACTAAATAATAAAAAGGACTGGAGACACAATTAAATGCTCCCCGTATTCACACCCCAGAATGAAAAAAATTGTCACAATGATATTCAACAAACTCATGTGCCTAAGTAGACTGTTACCAAAAATCAATGCAAACTTCAAAGTGTTAGGTTCCCACAATTGGACCCCACCCATCTGGAAGCAAAACCCCCTACAGATTCACTACTGTACAAGCAGGAAGCCCCTCATTTAGTCTAAGAGACTAAACTAACCTTATTTATCAGGTTGGTTCCTAGGCTTACAGGAAACTGGCAACTATTATCCCGCACTTCCTGGCAGGTGCCACCTGCCAGAGGCACCAAACCCACCAACAAACTTAAAATTTTCCATCTACCTGGTGGTGGGGGAGGACCCCTTCCCTGCTTAAACTCCTCTATAAAGCATATTCTCTCCCTTTGTTGTGGCCAAGGGCCTTTTTACCCTTGGCCAGGCCTCTCTTGGTCTGAAATAGATACTGCTGTTTGCTTCAATCCTGCCTGTCCTAGTGGTCTCTGTTACTTTGGGGTTTAGCCTAACAGAAAGCTATTTTAAATTCTTGGATAATCAACTTACGTCATCAGCTTTCAAAGAAGGGTACAATGTCGGCTGAAAATGCTTGCTGACTGACATTTCTGAAGTTCCACTCTGAGTCAACAAGCCCAGTGAGGACTTATACCTTCTCACCATACCCCTGTGGCTCTCATCAATCCTGGTTCCCTTCTACTACTTGATTGACCTGTTGCTAACCTCAGCTCCTCAGTGCAGTTCACTTCTGGCCTTACCACTCTGGCCTCTTGGCTCCATTCTGAGGCCTCCTAGAGATCCTCTTCCCATATAAAATCTCAAATCCACCCTGTTCCTCAGGCCCAGCGGGATCTTTTACCACCTAGCTCTAGCCCCACCTATGCCTCTAACCAACCAAGTGGGTAACTTAGCCCTCTGGGCCTTCTTGCTCATCTATAAAAGGGTAAGAATAGGCTAGAGGTGTATCTTGAAGGTAGAGTCCTTGCTTGGCATGCATGGGGCCCAGGGCTTGAGCCTCAGTACTGGGGAGCCATGTATCTCTAAAGGTCCATTTTACTCTAGGAATCAAACTGCTGTGAGAGAGAATAAGCAGAAGAAACTGTTATGCCTCCTTTTTAACAACAGATGTCACTCCAGCACTGACCAGTATTGTGGATTTTGGTGGCTTTCCTGAAGTCTCTGGTGCTGATAACAACAGCAACAGAAAGTATAAACCCCTTAGCTTCTACTAATCTGGAACAAATTGCCAAAGTGGTCAGCCTTCCTAGAGACCATCTTCCCATACATAACCTCAAATCCACGCCGTCCCTGAGGACCAGAGGGATCTTTTACCACCTGACTCTAGCCCTAGCTATTCTTCTACCCAATCATCAGATGGAAAACTTCCCAGGCCTCTGGGCTTGCTTCTGTTTAGTTTTTTATTTTGGGTGGCTTGCTTCTGTAGCTACACATCTAAAAGAAGAGTTATAGGCTAGGGTACACATCAGGCAGAGCCCTTGCCTAGCATGTGTGGGCCCAATATTTGATTCCGAGTACCTCCAAAAACCCAAAATACAAACAACAAATGAAACAAAGAAAACGGAACTGGGCCAGGCCATCTGTGAAGCCCCACTTCACTCCTGTGAGAGTCACATCTCCATGGGAAGTAACAGCAGTATGATGAACACAAACCACTGCACTCCCACCGTGCTAGGACAGACAGCCGAAGCTGTTACCCTCCCATTCCAAGTTGTCCCTCCACCCAGACACGTTCAGACACCCAACACTGACTGAGCACTTATCTGCGCCTAGTCCTAGGCCGGACTCCTGCAGACAGAGTGATCAACAAGTCGCAGTCCCTGCCCCCTGGGAAGTGGCTGCCTAGCAGGGGCTGTAGTAGGCCTCAGGAATGAGAGAGAGGAATATGCAAAGTGCCCCAGGGCACGAGGACATCCACACATCCTTTACGGATATGCTAGACTGGGACTGAAGTGACTTTAAGAGGAGACATAAGCACTTGCAAGTATTCCAGATGCAGAAAGCAACACTGACACAGCATCGGGCAAGGGATGCTTCAAATGATCAGCACATGGAAGGGAAGAGGTCAGTGCTGTGAGTAGAGCCTCTCATGTGGGAAGGCGTCCGCATCCTGCAAAGATACCTAGAGGTAATTCTGAAGGCAATGAGGAACTACTGTAAGATTTTTTTTTTCTTAATCCTGGGGACTGAACTCATTCCCAGGCTTTTTTTTATACTGAACTATATTGCCAGCCTTTTATTTTCCATTTTTAAATTTTGAAACAGGGTCTCACCAAGTTACCCAGGCTGGACACTTCTCCTGCCTCAGTCTCTCAAGAGTTCACATACCACTGTACTCACAAGATTTTCTGGAGGTGCCAAGGATCAAACCCAAGATCTCACGCATGTTAGGAAAGTGCTCTACCATTGAACTACACCCTTTAGTCCTTCCCTGAAATGTCTGAGATACAGAAAAGACAGATCTGAGGCATAGCAGCTTGACTATAAGAACTGTCTGGCTTCTGTGTGTTCCCATATAGAATAGTGGGATGACAGGGTGTGGTGGTACACACCTGTAATCCCAGCACTTGAGAGGCTGAGGCAGGAAGATCACCATAAGTTCAAGGCTGGCCTGGGCTACATAGTGAGTTCAAGGATAGCCTCAATAAACTATACAATGAGATCCTGTCTCAAAAAAAAAAGTGAAGTGCTATTGTTCCAGGGACGCCTCTTCCTGGTCCATCTCTTTCTCCCTCACAGGCCTTCTCCATGCACGGGAGCAAGAATAATCTTAACCCACATGATATCCATGAAACCATTAATGCTCAAAAAATCCCTTCTGCCAGGCATGGCAACACATACCCATAATCCTAGCACTAGGGAGGCTGAGGCAGGAGGGTTGCCATGAGTTTGAGACCAGCCTGGGCTAGTAGTGAATTCAGATCCAGCCTGAACTACACAGTGAGATCCTGTCTCACAAAGAAGGCCCCTTCCACAGCACCTGTGGGACTCAGTGTAAAGTTCTTATTCCTCATTAAGGCCTACAGGACCAGCACAATCTGAACCCTGCCCTGCTCTTCAAGCAGCAGGACAAAAAGTGCTCAAGGTCTCGGGAGGTGAGACTATCAGTTCCACTGGTTTTATACAGCAGACTGAAGGGCTGGTGTAGGTATGAGGGACACAGCAATGAATAAAGCAAATCTCTGCCTTCCTGAGTGACAGGAGTGAGGGACAGACCATATGAGGAGCAAGACCTGCTGAGACTCAGAAACAAGGCACCAGGGACAGGTACGGGGAGGTCAAAGTAGGAGCAGATAGGTGTTTTAAAGAAGGAGTCTGTGCAGTGGCTGAGGCCTCTCAGCAAAAGCTCAGAGCTGTGCATAGCAATGGTGATGTACAAAAGAAAACCTCTGCCTCTCAGAGTCTGGCAAGAAGTGGGGGTCAGCCCTCACTCTTAGGAGGCCTCTTACCCCAGTCTAACAGGAAACTATCCCTGGAATGAGGGCACTATTTTTGAATGCCTTTCACTGTGCTGAACCTCCTGAGGGCAGGGAACACTTAGTATCCAGAAGGTGTGACACGTAAGAGGCTGACTGCACTGATCACTTTCTCCTACAGGCAAGGCACACGTCAAGGCCTCCTCACAATAAGAAGACTGGGCTGTGACCACTGCAAAATGGGCAGCAGTGACATGCCCACCTCGGGCTGGCCTAAAACCCCACTGTGCACTCATCCATGTTCTCTTTCTCCTTGGCCAAAAATGTGAAGAACCTTGGAGATGGCAGGCCCACTATCAGGGGAACACATAATACAGAAAAAATACACCTGAGTTATGCAATGCCACTGAAAATTCTCCAGCTGAATGTTAAGAACTTTGACACACATCATCTACTATGGGCTCTTGTTACATGCTTATTAAAATGAGAATGTACCAAACAGAAGTAACTCCCCTGAAGTCTCTGTAGCCTTAGCAGACAGGGCAAGGAATCTGGAAGATCTTTTCCCCACTGATGGACATTTTTACTGAACAATGAGAAGGCATCCTCCCTAGATTAGATTCTGTCTAGGGACAGAAGACCCCTTTAATAGGAAGCCACACTCAAGGTTGCACCCACCTTTCCAACATGTACTCCAGGTTGGTCAGCCTTGCTTCCCCTGCGGACACGATATGGACAGCGTAAGAGCTGAGGGAGCGGTGAACAAACCCCCGGGAATGGAGGTATCTCAGGGCATCAGCGATCTGCAGTAGCAAGTGTACCATCACCTCCATGTGCAGCACAGGGAACTGGGACCGCTGCAAATGAGAGAGAAAGTGCCAGGAGCAAAAGGGAAAAGCCTGTAGGAGCCTGTATCACTTCCAAACGCTTTTCCCTTCAATATCATAACTATTCAGTGTCCCTGTTTTACAGACAAGGAACTTAAAGCTGGGTGTGACCATGTTAAAATCCTATTGATGGTCAGCAGTGGTGGTACACGCCTTTAATCCCAGGACTCAGGAGGCTGAGGCAGGAGGACTGTTCTAAGTTTGAGACCAGCTTGGGCTACAAAGTGAGCTCAAGGACAGCCTGAACTGCATAATGAGACCCTGTCTCAAAAAAGGAAAAAATAAAAGTCCCATTGATCTCTCCCCCTACCCAAACCTGTGCTCCTTTCTTTGGCTGAACTGCTTTATACTGTACCTGCTCTGAGCATCAGGGATCAGCCTAGGGGAAATTACCAGGGAATGTGCCCCACAACCAGTGGTAAACCTGCCTTCTAAGGATCCAGCAGGATGCAGATGACTAATCCAGCCCTGCCACAGCCAGAAGAACTAGAAAGACCATCCTACGCAGACAGAAATCCACTTATACTGATGTACCCAGATCATGTCTCTCCTCTAGGGAAATGTCATTTTAAGGCACTGACTCCAGCCAGGGAAAGAAAGCACAAGCACAGTACTAGTGAAGTCATCAGGAAGGAGGGAAGGGAAACCATCCGGGATGAGAGTCTTCTTAGAGCGTCTCTCTTCACTCCCAGGGTCTTTAGAACAAGCTCATAGAGAAAGAAACATCCTCTAGGAGCTCTCTGAGGCTACATGGACTTGCTGGGAACCTGTTAGCCACAGAAGATATTTCTTTGCCAAAAGGAAATGTGAGCGGTCAAGGGAGAAGTAGGCCAGCCAGGGAAGACCACAAATGGAAGTGTTGGGGAGCACAAATTCATAGTGGCCAATCTTGAATACTTCCCTAAGGGATAAATGGAGCCTTGGTGCTATTGGGATCACCCTTTTGAGACATCACATTCACTCTTTAAGGATGGGCCATCTTCTCCTACCCACTAAGACTAAACTAAAACCACCAAGATTAAAAAACACTCCAGGGCAAGATCCTTCTTAGCACAAAATCATCTTGCCCTCTTCGGTCATCCCAAGATTATCTGTTTTGTCACTGAATCTTCCAACAGCCCCTTCTACCATAGTATACACTCAACAAATAGTAGCTGGCATGGAGGGTCTTTGTCTCTGCCCACCCTGAGGCACTGACCTCCCAGCCTCCCTTCACGCATTACTAAATTTGTCTCTGTTTCTTATTTCATCCTTTCACCATACCCCTCACACAGGCAGTTGGGGATGCTGTTCAGGTCCTTGATAGAAATGAAAAGTAAAGACTGTGGGCAATGGCTTAGTGAGCTAGAAATAGGTTTCTGTGTTTCTGGGCCAGGTGAGCTCTTAGCTGACAAAAAAGCAGGACAGTAATAATAGCACATTACTTCTGACCATGTGCATATCAGCATTAAGTGGCGTATCACACAGCCCCATAGCAAAAAAAGATTTATAGATTTATCTTCTACACATTTGCTAACGGACCTCTAGGGCTGGTGCAGAGCACAGAGGGCAGGGACAAGTGGGAAGGGTAGCAGGGGAGGAAGGATCCATAGAATGGCTGATTACTCGTTCGTGGAGGACACTAAATAGTGTGCCAACGGTGATGCGCTCATACACAAGTCGGGTCTTCTCCAGATCCTGAGACAGACACACAGCCATCAGCTGTAGCAGGTGGGGATGCCGCAGCTTGCTGCAAAAGAACAAAGCTTCAGAAAGGGTGGGGAGTAGTAGCACATCATGAAAACATATGTGTTGTCCTTTGTTCTAAGCCCTCTGAGTCCATTGTAAACAAATTATTTCTACTTAAAATTTTTCTAAGAAAAATTGGTGGAACCTATGGCTTCTCTCACTGACAAGATTCTGAGGTCTTAGGAGTATCAGTACAACAATGAAAATGTTGCTGGGAGTTATTGAGGGAGACATTCTGCCTATGTTGTACCAATCATCTTAGACCCTAACAATCACCTGCTGGAAACACATCCTTACATGCTCGCTCTAGAAATGAAGTACCCAACATTAAGGAAATGCCAGGAACTTGCCCAATGTTGCATATCCCATTCAGTCTCACATCAAAGCCCATGCTATGCGTATGGGTCCTCCCAAACCCCTTGGGGCTTTAGGTTGATTTCTACAAAAGGAAGCATTGGCCTCTCTTAGGGCACCTCCTACAGCAGCTGAGTGGCCTATTCAGGTAAGAACTCAGTAAGCCTGGATCTACTGCAGACTGTCCCAGCAGGAGGTGAAGGAACAGACCAAAACTTGCAGCCAGAGAAAACCTAACAAACTAAGACAGACAGGCATGTTCTCAATGTTGGAGATGTGGTTCTCAGACATATAGATCTCATGCCCAGCCATACTGTATGAAAACAGGGCATCCATACTCTCTCATGATGAGCACAGGGCCCCAATGGGGCAAGCCTCAGGGGCAGTGGTAGGAAAACCAGATGGGCCTAAAAGCTGGGCCATCCAAGAGAAGGGTTATGGGAGAGTTCACAGACTTCAGCCCCTCCCCAACACAATCCCCACCCCTCAGACTTCCTCAACAATTCCTCTTGTCCTTTTTTTGGCAGACTTTGGATGTGAAGTCAATCAATTTCAACAACAAAGAACTACTGAGGCTGATAGGGGCTGGTGCTCCACCCCCCGTGTACTACCCTCCACAGCCAGGAATTGGGGTCTCTAGAGACCTGGCCCTGTAACTGGGCTGGTCCCTGGGCCTCCTCCTCACCTGCTATGCTCCTGCTCAGCAATCAGTAAGTCAGCAAGCCTCAGCCTGTTGCTGTGAGGGTGGGTGGGGAGACTCAGGCTCTTCACTGTGACTCTACTCCCATTCCACACAAGGCTGCACAGCAGGAGAGAGCACAAGCAGAGGACATCAGCAGCCCTGGCTTCAGTGAGCCAGCTTTCCTGATGAGACCACCGGAGCACTGGAATTCACACAGAACCTCTTACATCCCTTGGGATGGATGGATGGATCCTCCCTACCCACAACTACCAGGTCCCCAAACACCCCGGAGAATCAGGTGTGGTGGCAGGAAGTCATAGAGGTTTCCAGGGAGGGAGTGATTTGAACAGATGTGCGTTTTAGAAACACAATGATACCAGCAGTGCGGGAAATGGGTAAGGCAGTGGTGATGCAGAGAATAAAAGACCAGTCAGGGGGTCCACCTGGGTAAAGGACAGTGATGATTTGGGTAGAGGCATCAGCAACGGGACAGAGAGAAGACCCATCAAGAAATCCATGGCATGGGCAGGAAAACTAGGGGACAGAGGGTAGGGGCTTTGCAAATTTGGCAGAGGCCTTTTTTATTAGAAAGGTGATTCTTCTAAGCAGGAATGAAGCATCCAGGTTCAAGAAGTTGAGAGACCCTGGCTAGGACATCTCTTGTGACCTGCAGGGCACAGGTCTCCGAAGATCAAAACTCCAAGAACTCTTTTCACAAACAAACCCTGCTACTGCCACCTCCCCTGGATTTGACTGATGAGAGCCCCAGAAGATGCCTGTTTTATCTTCTACAGGGGCTTCAGTATCCTTTGGCCTGTACCAAAGGCACAGCAATCAGCATGAAGCTACTTCAATATTTTAGAAAACACTGTAAATGAGTGATCTGGATTCTCCCTCTCAGAGCATATGGGCCATGTGCACAGACAAGTTTGGTTGTTACCAGGGGCATAAAGGACTGCCACTGCTACCTAATGAAATGGGACAAGGGGGCTTCCCAAATGTCCTACAATGCACAGGTCTGCCTCAGGAACAGGGGATCATCTAGCCAAAAATTTCCAGATGAGAAACCCTGATTTAGACACAAGTTCTTAAGTGTTCCCTTGTGCTGAAGGAGAAACTTTCCACATATAAGGGTGTGACTTCACCCCATAGTTCCCAGGGACCAATGCACCCTCCCACTGACCAGCTCCTACTTACTTGGTCATGACCATGTAAGGCCCACTGATGAAAGAGAAAGTGGGCTCATCATCAGCTTGAATGACTTCCTTTTCTCCAATTATGGGAAGAGAGCCTAGATGGGCAAGCTGTGTCCCTCCTGTAAGATAAAACTGGAACCAAAGCATAGCCTCAACTTGTGGGGGGGGAAAGGAAAAGTAAAATACCTCCAGAATCTTGTCAGCTGGCTAAAAATAATGATAGCTGCTACTTACTCATTTGCTGAATATACCTATGCTCTGGAAATTCTTTTGTTTGGTACAGGGAATCAAACTCAGGATCTTACACTTCCCACGCAGGTACTTGTGCCACTAAGCTATATACCCGGCATGGAAATTAGTTTTTTATTTAATTATTTTTAATCTTCTTAGAAACACTGCAAGGTTATAATAGTCTTCTTTTTACTAGTGAAGAAACTGAGTAGGAAGTCACGCACCTGCCTGAAGTGCTGGGGCTGGGACTGAGGAGCCTATTGTGACTCCCACAGAACCTGGGCCTGTATATAGACAAAGCCCACATTCCTGCACCTGTACCCCAGGATGTCCTCGCAAATGCCACTCATCTGTCAAGCAATGTTTTCCAGCTGTCTATCTTTGATAGATAGAACCAAGGATCTAAAACTTACTATCTGTCCTCATACATTTCTCAGTTTAAAATCTCCATTCCTCCAAAGAATGTCAGCCATGAGTATAAGCCAGTGGGAGGCCAGTGTTACCAGGAAGCAGACCCATGGGGTAGCACAGTTCTCTTCGCTCATTCTCCTTTCCTTGCTGTTAAGGGAGAATTTGGGGCCTTCACTGAAAATTAAAGCACCATTTTCTAAACTTCTGAAATCTAGCCCATGGTCATCCACAGACATTCTCCAGAGTTTTTATCATTTGTCAATATGGACAGAAAATAAGAACAACAGGGCCAGGAAAAACACTGGCAAGGATAAGGGAGAAAGGCTCAAACAAAGGTAAGGGATAGGCCACATGACTCCTAGTTAGTCCTACAACACTGGCTGTCATTGGCAACATCTTACCTTTCCAAAGCCAAAGCTGTAGATATTTTGGGTAGAAATGACTCCAGCTTTAAGAGGTCGGTTAGGAGAGCCACTAGGACTTCTAGAAATATATAAAGAAAAAAATGAGAATTAACCACTCATATAGAGAGGCATAATACTAAACCAAGTTTTGCAATGTATAGTTCTCATGACTTTAAAGAGTTCAATCAATCTCTTACATTACGGAAGGAATGCAGTAAGCACCCTGGACATGCCCTTCAACCCTCAGGTAAGAAACACATCCTCTCTGCAGATTTTTTTTTTGTCTTTTTTGAGACAGGGTCTCACTATACAGTTTAGACTGGCCTTGAGCTCACTTTGTAGCCCAGGGTGGTCTCAAACTCACAACAATCCTCCTGCCTCAGCCTCCCGAGTGCTGGGATTACAGGCGTGCGCCACCACGCCCAGCCATCTCGGCAGATTTGTAAGCACCACCTCCAGGTCAACATCAATGCCAGCCAGCACTGGGGCTGTGCCTGCTCTCTCTCCACCTGTGTAACGTCTCACAAGTTTGCATGTCATTCTGCACAGGGACGTGCTCATCTTTGTTTCCCAATGTTGGTGTATGTGCTGCTGACAAGCATGATGTGACTTGACTTCTCACAGAACTAAAGACTAACAGCTGGCCCTGGAAAGGCTCCAGTGATTCTCACCACTTGGTATTCATGATCTTTACAGTCAGAGAAAGGTGACTTGTTAGTTTAGTAGGATATTGTAGAAATGATGGAATAATCCTTCCCAAAGCAAAAACTAATAGGGATTCTGCCTTGATCTATTTGCGATCACTGGTTTTGAGACAATTGTGGATACCGAATAGCTCAACACAGAGGCCAGGGGAATGGGGATATAGTTCAGTGGAATAAGCACCTGTGTGGCAGGTGCAAGGTCCTGAGTTCAATCTCTGGTACCACAAAAAAAATAAATAAATAAAAAATAAAATAAACACAGAGGCCAAACACCCAGCACCAATTTTCCAGCCATGGGAGTATGCCATTTTGGAACTGGATCCTCCCTCCCGTCAGGCCTTCAGATGGATGATGGCAGCTCCAAAAGGTATCTTCTGTGTAAACTAAGCCATTTACTGAGTCCTGACCCACAGAAATTCCGTAAGTTAAAAATATTTAGCTCCCTAATATGTGGAATCTAAAAAAGATAGTAAGAATGTAGAAAGAACGCTACTATTAAAGAGGAACACAAAAAGTGAAAAGATGGTGTAAGGGTGGATAATTAGGGAGAAGAGTATAAACAAATACAGTCACTGAAACAAAAAGAGTGAAACTAGGGGGAGGGTGAAAATGATCTAGGTATGTTATGTGTATTGATCTGTATTACAAATATTCACTAATAAAAAAGGACATGAAACTTAAAAAAATCTATTGATTAAAGTTAACAAAATACAGATAAGAGTTGGGAGGAATCATAAAGCACATCTTCTTCAACTTTCTCATTTTATGATGGGAAAAACAAAGCCCAGGAATAGAAGTCCCAGATCAAGAGCAGAGACCACACTTAGGTGCTGTTCATTCCTACACACCTCACCCAAGTCACCACCTGCATACAGGGCTCCACTAACTGAAGGTGCCTTGGAATGCCATACATTTCTCTGGCTCCAGGGACCTGGGAGGACGCCATGCATGTACTCTACCAGGTACTTAGTCAATGTTTTTTTTTGTTGTGGTGGTGGTGGTGTTTTTTTGGTACCAGGAGTTAAGCTCAGGATCTTATGCTTGCCAGGCAGGTGCTGCACCCACTGAGCTATATCCCTGGCCCCGTGAATGCTTGTTGAGTAGTTTTCACCTCAGACTGGGGGACAAAAAATACTCTGGTGCTGCAGAAACCACTTCCCCTTCTTGGCAAATAGCAAAGAAACTGGCAGGACAGTGCATACCCAGCCCCAGCCTGCACCAGGTGTGTGAGATCCCTTTGCCACTATTCATGAACAGACTAGAATGCTGTACTTCTGCTCTTGAAACTGTCCAGGCTTTATCTCCTCAGCAACTTTTCAGTGCTAGGCTGTCCCTTCCCTGCTTTCACCCATCATACTGCTGAAGAGAAGACTTTCAAGTCTGGAGGCGGAGGTAAACTGGACATCTCAGTTTACACACAGTATCCCAGCATCATCCCTTCAGAAGTGTATGGGATATATCCCAGGGTATGGGATAACTCCTATATTCTCCCTGATTTGGGGAGACACATTCTAAGAGAAAGGTTCCTGTCTTATGCCATATCAGCGGTTTCCTCTATAAACAAGGCCTATGTGCTTAGCCCTGATGGATCTAGGAAATGGTGGAGCATTTCCTGTCTCAGGGGAACAGACTTAGCACTATCAGCGAGGGTGGGGACCCCCCACCTGTGTGGCAGTGCAACAGGAGACACCACTGACCAGGCCTCCCTCACCCATGTGAAGAGCATGTAGGCTGTTTGGAGGTTGGCAGCTCTGTTTAAGTGAAGGAGCTGACTGTTCTCTGACACCAACGTGGACCACAACTGCAGTTCAGACCAATGTGTCTTGCTCTCTTACTTAACTTTCTCAGTCCCTGTCTATGTAAATGAAATTTTTCAGTCCCTATCCATGGAGGGCTAGTAAAGATGGACTCTAGTGATCCGTAAGTATCCAACCAACACCTTCTCTCTGTTCAGCGCTTCTGTTCTCCTTTCCCAACCCAGCTCTGCATCCTCTCACACTTACGGGAAGTCCTATCTGATATGGCACCATTCACAGACCTGAGGTTAACTCTAACTTACAGGATTTTTTTTTAAATTTTATTTTAAAGACAAAAGAATGGAGACATATGAACCAGAAAAGCCATAAACAATACAGAAAATACAAAGTTATACAGAATATAGTAGGGAATTAGAACTGGATGTTGTATTACATAGTTATCTTCACATTAGTTAACACAAAAACATTAAAGGAAATACCAAATTATAGATAAGATAGTAG